>CM077513.1:3898690-4174003 GCA_039654745.1 Houttuynia cordata | reverse complement strand
AACTCGCTCCTCCTCCGAGCTCCCCATTCCCGTCTCGTCAATGACCGGAGCAAAAGGGAGACCCAAAGCAAGGGGAGACTGGAGAGTATAGAATTGTTGGCCGGGATGAAGGTGTCCTTCAGAGGGTGGACGAGAAGGATGGTGGAGTGGATTGGATCGGAGACTCCTGAGAGTGAGCGGAGAAGCAGCCTTTCCTTTCGTGTGCTGGAGGAGTGGACGGTCGATCCGGCGAGAGTGGGCACCAGAGAATCTCAATTATGGACTACATATATTTCTGCGTCGCATCGGACTGAGTGCTTCGTGGCGTGGATCGTATGAATCTTGGATCCATTTTTTAAGAGAAAAACCTTCCCGTCTTCAATGGGGTCTGCTCTTAATGAGGTGCGGGGCTTTGCATCTGACATTCGTTGGGCTTCCCTCTGCGGGAGCCAGCGTCCCGGCGTTTTTGTGCAAGGCGAACCCTCAGACGACCTATCTGAGATCGCGGGGGGAGATCCTCAGTAGTGGTGACCCTCTGACTATTGGAATTGAGTTAGTACTTCACCATTCAAACACCGTTGATTATTGGCATAAACAATTACGGTTACCCGTTTTCTAATTCTCAATGTACCTGATTTCTCTTTTTGCCAAAAAAATATCCCCGGTTTGTAATGTGTACGTCCGGATATTCGGATGGCTGATGAAATATTCCTGATGGCATCAATCACTTTTAATGTCACTGAATTCCTACAGAAATGAGGACAGGACCCAAGTGGATAGAGTGGTCCCACGTTAAAATAGCAACATCTTTGTTAGTATTAAAGAAGATGAACATAGAAATAAGCAAATGGATGATACATGTACGTGATAACAAGAATAATAAGGAGAACTATTGTGGGCCGGTGGGTGGCCAATAAATAAAATGAATAGGGAAGTATAAGGATGACGTCATTACTCCGTTAGTGGATGGTAGAATGATCACATTTTATACATGACTCAATGGCCCTAATTAACTTCTGGTAAAACATAATTGGCAAATTACTAAGATGTTAACAATCAAACTCACCAATATGGAAAGGATTCTTTATTATGCATTACTAATAAAATGTTCTAGTGAATAAGAAAACAATTTAAAAGTATTATTGTTGTAAGCATTTATCTTAAACAGTAGTACATTTCTCTTCTATATTTTTACATGCAAATTTTCAAAGATTGCCCACTATAGCCGTTTTGTTCTTCATAGCATTAAGGTGGTTCGCCATCTGCAATTTGCCTCAAAGCCATAAATTGGCAGCATGAGGTGAAAGTCTTGTAGTAGGCTACGTAGTGCACGGTGTGTAACATATTAACATGCGGTTCCCTTAGGTCCACGATATAAAAAAAATTGCAGTCCTGAGAGTCATTATCAATTGTATATCTGATGAGCTAAAAATTCAGCATTCTGTCAATAGTTTTTTGCTACCCATTCAGCCTGATAAAGTGAAGAAGCTGCCATTCTCGAGGTTTCAGTGGCCATGCAATCTCACAATTCACGTAATATATGCATCTCACATTACCCGACGACCTTCTTAGTCCACTACTCCACTTATACTCAAAGCTGCACCTAATTACTGTCTTGAAAGCATTCACCAGATAGCTTCGAAGCAACTTTTCTATTCCTCCGAGAAAGTACCAGGCAAGCGAGACTCGATCCACGTTTTTACGGTATCTTTTTTTTTTTACGGTATCAAAGGAAGAGATTTCAGTATGAGTTCCTTCACAGTAACTTATCATCTCAAAATCACCCTAATTCAAATTCACGAATTAATTCAATCAAATAATAAATTTTGGGAAGCTCAATATCTAGTACAATTAGTTGCGTATCTCGTGAGCATTGGAAAGGCTTGTCTTATAGTCGCGAAATATGAAAGAAAGAATGGCTCTAGTAATTTCAGGCTATTTTAAGCTGATAAAATCCTTTGTTTTCTATGTAGCAAAACAAAGCCTCTGTTTTCGATTTTCAAAAGTCAACACCTATCCACCCTATGGCATCATATGACTTCGAACGTCAAATTCACTCAACCTGACTCGAGTTTTTTCCACGTTACATGGTGCCACCTAGAATCTTCAAAGAATTTCTATATCACTGGGAAACATCCGAAAATGCCCATTTTCGGCCTTAAAACATTTTAACTGACAAAATTCTTCACTTTTATTCGGCGATCGCATTCCAGTAGCATTCTATTCAGAAGAGGAAGCTTTCCGACGAAGCTTCAAATGTCGCGGCAATCTAGACCAAAGCCGACGACCGCCCACGCCCAGAAAAAAACTTTGACCAAGGGATTTTGATGTAAGAGCAGCGGGGAAGCCCGTCCTACTACAAAAGTTGGGATATACATATAAAAAAACACATATAAATGTCACTCATTAGTGCTCGACCACTCGTGAATATCAAATAAGATGATAAAAATGGACAAATGTGTGAAATACTCGTCGGCGAGTGACAACTATTATTTGTATATTTGTCAACCAGTATATGATGTCTCATTATCTTTTTATGATCCTAATGAAATGGAAGAGGAGAAAAAATAAGGAAGAACGAAAAAAAAACGTATAAAAAATGACCAAGTTATGATATTTTTAATTTTACCGTGAAGGCGTGCATTCTTACGCACGATCCCATTTGAGGTCATGCGTACGAACACACGACCTCAAATGGGTCGTGCGTAAGAACGCACGCTTTTATGACAAACTTTAAAATGTCAATCATTTATTTTTTATCCCCTTTAGCATATTTTTTGCGTTCTTCCTTATTTTTCCTCATCTTCCTCCTTATGAGGATAGATGAGGATAAAAATGAAGAAGAATAAATAAAGAAAATTAATAACGGCTTCATCACTCTCGTTGGAAATTTGTCATAACCACTAGTATATAGGTTTTAAAAATTTTAGATATCCTCATGAGAAGGAGGAATAGGAAAAATAAGGAAAAAGACAAAAATGGATTAAAAAATGAGCAAGTTATGACATTTTGAAGTTTACCGTAAAAATGTGCTTTCTTACGCGTACGAACACACGACTCCATTCAGGTCATGTGTACGAACACATGCCTCAAACAGGGTTGTGCGTACGAACACACGACCTCAAATGGGGGTCGTGCGTAAGAATACATGATTTTATGGGAAACTTCAAAATGTCATAACTCGCACATTTTTTATCAATTTTATCCAATTTTTTTGTATTCTTCCTTATTTTTCCACATTTTCCTCATCATGTGGATAGATGAGGATGAAAAAAGAAGAAGAAATAAAGAAAATTAATAACAACTTCATCACCCTTATTAGAAATTTTTCACAACCACTAGTAGATGGGTTTTAGAAATTTTGGATATCCTCATGAGGAGGATGAGGAGGAAAAATAAGGATGGACGCAAAAAAATGGGATAAAATGGATAAAAAATGTGTGAGTTGTCAATTTTTTCGCGTTCTTCCTTATTTTTCCCCATCCTATTTCTCATGAGATCTCAACTTTTGTAGTAGGGCACTAAAAATGAGTGAGTTATGAAAAACTTTAAAATATCACAACTCACTCATTTTTATCCTTTTTAACCCATTTTTTTTCTGCGTTATTCTTTATTTTTTCACATATTCCTCGTCATGGGGATAGATGAGATTAAAAAAGAAATAAGACGAAAGAAGAAGAAATAAATAAAATTAATAATGGCTTATCACCCTCGTTGGAAATTTATCATAACCACTAGTATACGGGTTTTAGAAATTTTGGCTATTCTCATGAGGAGGAAAAATAAGGAAGAATGAAAAAAAAGAGGCAAAAATAGATAAAAAAATAATCGAGTTATGATATTTTGAAGTTTGCCGTAAAAGTGTGCGTTTTTACGCACGACACCATTTGAGGTCATGTGTCGTGTATACAAACACACGACCTCAAATGGGGTTGTGCATAACAACGAACACTTTTACAAAAAATCCAAACTTGTCATAACTTTGCTCATTTTTTATCCGTTTTCGTCAATATTTTTTACGTTCTTCCTTATTTTTCCTCACGAGGATAACCAAAATTTCTAAAACTCATATACTAGTGGTTGTGACAAATTTCCAATGAGGGTGATGAAACCATTATTAATTTATTTAATTTCTTTTTTTTCTTCCTTTTTCATCCACATCTATTCTCATAAAGAAAAAGAAGAGGAATAATAAGGAATAACGAAAAAAATTTAGCAAAAATAGATAAAAAATAAGTGAGTTATGATATTTTGAAGTTTGACGTAAAAGTATGCGTTCTTACGCATGATCCCATTTGAGGTCGCGTGTTCGTATACACTACCTGAATGCGTACGAACACATTACCTCAAATGGGGGGGCTCCTCGGCGACGGCAGGTGAACAGTGGAGGGGATGAACCTCGCCTCATGATCTGGGAGAGAGCTGTTTTTTCTCATTGAAGAGGCGTGGCGATTGATTTGTTAGCCTGATTCTCACTTATGTAAGAATCAGTTTCAACGACCACTTTCAACATTTTCAGCTTTCACACGTTTTTTCGACCTGATAGCTTTTTTTTAGGCATGAAAGGTGATATTTTTCAGATTCTAAATACACCCTAGATATCATCCAGTGGAACGGATCCACCACGTAGCCCATTTTGTTTTTTATGGCACAATGTCTTATAGTAATACTAAATTATGTGCAATCGTGAAAATTCATTGTCGAGCCCATTTGTCCTATATATGCTTTGGGATGGATAGTGCAAAATTCTAAAACAACCACCAAGCCCAACTACTGACCAGCACTGGCCAATGGCCATACTAACCCAACCGGATTTGGACCTCGGTTGATTCGGTTTTGCATTCAACTCGTGCCTTGCTTTAGGACCCAATTCCAAAATTGAAACTCCGATTTTATGTACGCTTTTCGTAAGTAAATATGATGAAATTCCAAATTCCTGGTTATGGATTTATAATCTGAGATAATGGAGTTTAAGACGTTAAAGAGCAGTAGAAAACAGAGAAAGATTTACACATAACCAGACCTAATTATCATTAGATGAATATATGAAATAATTAGTCAACAAATAATAAAACCATAAACATAAAGACATACAAATAAAATTAACAAACATGTACACTATGTTGCCAAAAAAAAAAACATGTAAACTAGGAAAACGCATATGAACAAAAAAGTGATGTAAATAGCTAAACTAGACTCGAGTATTCGGTCCGTCCCAGGTTTCCTACCCTATAACCGTCATTGGATTGACGCTTCCGCATAGATTGGGTCTTGGAAATTTGGGGCGTGACACGACCTCAAATGGGGGTCGTGCGTAAGAATACATGATTTTACGAGAAACTTCAAAATGTCATAACTCGCACATTTTTTATCAATTTTATCCAATTTTTTTGTATTCTTCCTTATTTTTTCACATTTTCCTCATCATGTGGATAGATGAGGATGAAAAAAGAAGAAGAAATAAAGAAAATTAATAACAACTTCATCACCCTTATTAGAAATTTTTCACAACCACTAGTAGATGGGTTTTAGAAATTTTGGATATCCTCATGAGGAGGATGAGGAGGAAAAATAAGGATGGACGCAAAAAAATGGGATAAAATGGATAAAAAATGTGTGAGTTGTCAATTTTTTCGCATTCTTCCTTATTTTCCCCATCCTCTTTCTCATGAGATCTCAACTTTTGTAGTAGGGCACTAAAAATGTGTGAGTTATGAAAAACTTTAAAATATCATAACTCACTCATTTTTATCCTTTTTAACCCATTTTTTTCTGCGTTATTCTTTATTTTTTCACATATTCCTCGTCATGGGGATAGATGAGATTAAAAAAGAAATAAGACGAAAGAAGAAGAAATAAATGAAATTAATAATGGCTTCATCACCCTCGTTGGAAATTTATCATAACCACTAGTATATGAGTTTTAGAAATTTTGGCTATTCTCATGAGGAGGAAAAATAAGGAAGAATGAAAAAAAAAGGCAAAAATTGATAAAAAAATAATCGAGTTATGATATTTTGAAGTTTGCCGTAAAAGCGTGCGTTTTTACGCACGACACCATTTGAGGTCATGTGTCGTGTATACAAACACACGACCTCAAATGGGGTTGTGCATAACAACGAACACTTTTACAAAAAATTCAAACTTGTCATAACTTTGCTCATTTTTTATCCGTTTTCGTCAATATTTTTTACGTTCTTCCTTATTTTTCCTCACGAGGATAACCAAAATTTCTAAAACTCATATACTAGTGGTTGTGACAAATTTCCAATGAGGGTGATGAAACCATTATTAATTTCTTTAATTTTTTTTTTCTTATTTTTCTTCTTTTTTCATCCACATCTATTCTCATAAGGAGAAAGAAGAGGAATAATAAGGAATAACGAAAAAAATTTAGCAAAAATAGATAAAAAATAAGTGAGTTATGATATTTTGAAGTTTGACGTAAAAGCATGCGTTCTTACGCATGATCCCATTTGAGGTCGTGTGTTCGTATACACGACCTGAATGCGTACGAACACATTACCTCAAATGGGGGGGGCTCCTCGGCGACGGCAGGTGAACAGTGGAGGGGATGAACCTCGCCTCATGATTTGGGAGAGAGCTGTTTTTTCTCATTGAAGAGGCGTGGCGATTGATTTGTTAGCCTGATTCTCACTTATGTAAGAATCAGTTTCAACGACCACTTTCAACATTTTCAGCTTTCACACGTTTTTTCGACCTGATAGCTTTTTTTCAGGCATGAAAGGCGATATTTTTCAGATTCTAAATACACCCTAGATATCATCCAGTGGAACGGATCCACCACGTAGCCCATTTTGTTTTTTATGGCACAATGTCTTATAGTAATACTAAATTATGTGCAATCGTGAAAATTCATTGTCGAGCCCATTTGTCCTATATATGCTTTGGGATGGATAGTGCAAAATTCTAAAACAACCACCAAGCCCAACTACTGACCAGCACTGGCCAATGGCCATATTACTAACCCAACCGGATTTGGACCTCGGTTGATTCGGTTTTTCATTCAACTCGTGCCTTGCTTTAGGACCCAATTCCAAAATTGAAACTCCGATTTTATGTACGCTTTTCGTAAGTAAATATGATGAAATTCCAAATTCCTGGTTATGGATTTATAATCTGAGATAATGGAGTTTAAGACGTTAAAGAGCAGTAGAAAACAGAGAAAGATTTACACATAACCAGACCTAATTATCATTAGATGAATATATGAAATAATTAGTCAACAAATAATAAAACCATAAACATAAAGACACATACAAATAAAATTAACAAACATGTAAACTAGGAAAACGCATATGAACAAAAAAATGATGCAGATAGCTAAACTAGCTAGTGCTTCTGGGTTCTCTTCTGATACTTGTCTTTGAGCCAGTGCAGGCCGAGAGTGGTGCCCTCCTTCACCTTCTTCATTCCCGTGGATGCCACAGCCTTTGTCTTCTCCAGTCCGTCGCCGAACTTCTTACCATACCTGGCTTTTGTACTAGTCTCCTTCCTCGCTGGCACCGGGTCTGAATCCCACTGATCGGCCCACGATGTTCCGAAAGAAGAGCTCCGTTCCATCATACAACAAACTCGCCAAACAAAAGGTGATCGCAGTAGACGCGAATTTCTTGCTTTCCTTCGCAGGATATAGCTAAACTTGAAAAAGAAATCAAATGAGTGGATATACACCTGCCTCCTTTGTGATGCCTGCCTTATATACAGCAAAGAGGAAGAGAGATCATAGAAAGAGTGGTTTCTTCTGGAATTTTGTCTTCCTTTTTCACGTGGGGTGCCAACTTTATTCACTTCATTTTGAAACGCTAAAAGTCTGAAACACCCTTGTGGTATCATCGTAAGGGAGGACGAAGATATGGGGGTATTCTGAAATTTGATTGAAAGAATGGAGGACAAGCTGGGAATCTTGGGTGAGTTTTTGGCGGCAGGGTATAGAGGTTAGGGAACGGTCGTCGAGTTCTAGAGGCATGGCATTTAGCGTTAGGAAATGGACATGATGTACGCCAGGACTGACCATTCAATTCAACTCTTTCTTTTCTTATTAGCGGAAATTCAATTCAACAACGACGTCGATCCGAACCCGGCCCTCTCTTTCGACCTCCCAATTCACATGCTCTGTAATTGTGTTCTTTTATTTGTTTTGTTTGTTTGCTTGGCTGTCATTTATATTTGTATTTTTGATCAATCATTTCCGCTGCAAGTGTTAATTAAGATTTGGTCACAGGTCAGAAAATTTAGACCAACGGAGACATGGGGTGAAGACCTGCCCAAGGAGAAGTACAGTGGGCAATTCTCATTGGTTGCCGCCTCTTCCTTTTGTCAAACGCGAAGAGCGACCGCGCGTGAAGCATGACTTACCAGCATACGTCAGTGTATCATTTTATCCAAAATCAATTCAATAACAATATAATCCTTTGTGTGATGCCACAGCATTGCAATTTCGAGGGAACTGATTAGGCCCTGCGACCGGGCGTGAAGCCCTCTTTCTAGAAAGGATATGTTGTCTGTGGTGCCCAAGGCCTCGCCACTCTGCATCTGGAAGACTTGTGATTTGTGGACTTGGGAAGTAAACATTCCAATTTTCTTTAAAAAAAAGGAAGAAAAAAATAACCCAAGCCGGGCCTCAAATATAATTGGAAGTATTTCAAATTTCATAAACCTGCACCCGGCAATAATGGTTTTGAACTGTTCTTACAGAAGAGCTTTTGTATTAATATTTGTGAATGGTTCTTCAACGGCGGCAGATTTAGACTGGCTTCTCAGGTATCTTATTCGCTAATTTTATTTGGTACAATCTTATTTGGTAATTCGAAAATGCAGAGAGATAGGTGACTTCCTACTTATCCTGCTTATTCCATATATTGGGTCAAGCGGTTTCTGATCGGCTGTTCTAAACATCATTTTTTAATAAGTCACACACTGTTCACGACCATTTTCTATGCATAAAAAGACATAAGTTTCAGCACCTTTTGATAAATTTGTGATTCAGAGTCATCTTTAAATTATTTAAGGGTGAAGGGCTCTCTTTTTTCAGGTATTCAACATGCCATTACCTTGGCCTCTCTGTGGCTTCTGGTTTACCAAATCAATAACATGACATTACCTCTCTAATCAGTACCTCTTCTTAGAGCTCCGTACCAGACGAACAATGTTAACACTTGTTCTTTGAGTGAGGTTATTTGAATGGTCAACATTCTTCAACTTCTTGATGCTGCAATTCCTCAGATCAATCGTATTTATACTTGTAATGCAGGCTTGTTGAATGGTTGTAACTTATGCAAAATGGTATTCTGCTTCTGCTTCGGATGATCCTATGTCAGGATTTTGGAGGCACTCGTTGAAAAGCCAACGAGAAAGTTGACAGCATCACCAAAGCCCTTTGCTGGGAAAATCTTTCTGCTCTTCTGCCAGTCATTTGTAAGCTTAATCCACTCCCTCCTCCAGTCTTCTAATGGAACCTTTGGCATTTGTCCAAACTTTGCACTAGTACTTCTAAGTATATAGCCGCTCGTGGCCGATAATAATCCTCCAGAAGACCACTCCAATACTTGTTTGCTAGAGCCCAGTTCCCGAAAAAGAAAAAATTAAAAAGAAATCATAACTGAACCATGGCAACGTTTTAGTATATGATACTAAAAGGCCAAGTGAACACAAAAAGTATATGCAACATCACATACCATAGTCGAAAAAGGCTCGCCTCCACCTCTGTGTTGTCAAATCACATAGTTATCTGCATTCTTGCATTCCACTCTAACTGTAAAACACATTTATGATTTCTTATCTTGCTCTTTTACAAAAATTGCATGTACAAACTTCGGTAGTTGTTGAGTGGAACTTAGTTTTAGCAATTATCATAAATGCCTGTCTTTCTTGTTCTGGGTCCTGTGCAAGGTTCTTTGCGCTTTCTAGCCAAAGCCCAAGTAGAAACCCCTCATGACAGGCTAAAAGAGTATCCATATCTTCGATGAGTTCAAGAAAGTGCTTGATGTACATACTAGATCTGTACACATCGTTTGACTGATAGGATTCTATGACTTTCAGGAAAACTTGATTTGCATATTTTGCTAATGCCTGCCGAGTGATGTCAAATTGAATATTGTTATATTCATTATTAACGTACCTTCATAAAATAAACATGGCACTTTATCTTACCACAATAAAAAGAAATGGCATTTGCAGACATGAAGATTCCATTAATAATTTTTCAAGTCAGTCCCAGTACTCTGTTCCAGTATATATAAAGAACTTGATGAACCTAATAAAAAAGGGAAATGATATTTGTACAGCAGATTCCTACACATTTTCCATTTTGGGGGGATCAGATGAGTTGGCATTAGCAGATAGGAGCATGGTCCTGCACAACGAACTTATATGCATACCCACACATGGCAGGAATTACATATCCATTGTTCAAGTAGTTTTTTTATTACGGCATACCTGATACAACTTACACAACTATGTAGAATGTATATATGAATAGAGGAAAGCCAATATAAGACCGTCAATCATATGAAATCATTAGAGGACGAAAGGCCATACTTGAGGAAAGTGGTCAATAAGGTGGCAAGAGTAACTGCAAACTAATGTAGGCAAGAAATGTGAATCTAGAACATTAAAATGAACTCAATGCTATGTGTAAAGCTTACTTGAAAGTATCTCTTTAACAGCTTGCTTTCACTTGCAAAAAAGAGTTCAAGGGCCCTTATGACATCAGAAGTTGAGTACCACAGATGTGGCTGATCATAAGAATCCGGGGTTTCCTTCAGTTAAAAACTCCCCGATGACTTCATTGGATTTAGATGCTGTTTTCCACTTGTCAAGGCATTGGAGATGGAAATTTGAAAGGATCAATGTCTGGAAATGCAACGATTACGTCCCTATTATTTTGCTGATTGCGTATCACACATGTTTACATTAACAAAGAAGTCTCTGGCACATGTAGTGCATAAACAGAAGTAGATGCCGCAACAGTAAACTGTGGATTCAACATTCAACTATAACAAAAGTCAGTAGTCATCGTAAACAACTAACTCAGTCTGAAGGAGGCACAATCAGTCCCAAGCGAGAGAAAAGCAGTCTGGCAGGTGCAACTGGCTGTAATAGTACATTCATGATACTTGAATAAAATTAGACTTTTGAAGACGAAATATTGTCATTTGACAACAAGCCCGTTATAATAAAATTTAACAACCACATGCATCAAATTGCTATCTCACTACAGTTATGAATTCAAACTCAAGTTTTAAGTCGGCAAACCTACATCGGAGCCATCAGTGCAATTATAAGCAGTGATACAATATACTCCTTTTATTACTTTTCCAAGTCTTTCTTACCAAGGCCAAGTCCGTGTTCGAAGTCTTTCTTGAAAGGGCCGAGTCCATAGTATTAGTCTAGCTACAAATTGGTCTGATCGGCTTGGGCTGCTATCAAGACCAAGTGACCCTGTTGTGACGGTCTTTTCTATATTCTAGAGGTTGAGGCAGTTATCTGCGATCTTCATTAAACAAGACCAGAGTAAATAAAGGCCCGGGCTTAAAAATCAGTTGCGCAAGATTCAATGTAAAAGGAAAGTTTTTTAATTTGAGGTTTTTTTGGACTAAAGTTAAGATTTGCATACAAAGGTTTATCTAACTAAAATGTTTATTTATTTAGATTAAATCTAATTTTATTACACCATTAGTGGTAAATTATTTATTATTTATTTAATTTTTAGGTTTACTTATGTTTAAAAAGTAAATAATGCAACTTTTGGAAATAGATTGCAGTGGTGCCTATTAATCATCCGATTAATAGTGGAACGGTTATGGATAAAGATTTAATAAAGGGGAATTTATATAAAAAATCATAAAAAAATTTTTTTTTACCAAAATATGGCACTGTAGCAAATATTTACCGAAATGGTGTTCTGACAAACCACGCAGGCGCTTGCGTGGCTTTTTTTTTAAAAATTAACCCAAAAGGCGTCAGTTGAACCGACGACTTTCGGGTTAAGAAGAAAGGAATTCGTCCCATTTTAAACAGGCCGTCATTTCAACGATTCATATCTTTCTCATTTTTGATCCATTTTTGCCCATTTTTTTTTCATTCTTCCTTATTTTTAGTGCTCTTTCTAGTCATTATGATATCATGAAGATGTTGAGCCATCGCATACTATTTATCGTAGTTTTTGTGATATTTTTTTCAATAAATAGTATATGATGGCTCAACATCTTTGTGATATCATGATGATCAGAAAGAGCACTAAAAATAAGGAAGAATGAAAAAAAAATGGGAAAAAATGGATCAAAAATAAGAAAGATATGCATTGTTGAAATTTGTCCCACTAAAATAGCTCAAAACAAGAGGCGACGCCTTTTACTACTTTAACTAAATTCGTCCCATTTTAAACAGGCCGTCACTTCAACGATGCATATCTTTCTCATTTTTTATCCGTTTTTGCCCTTTTTTTTTCATTCTTCCTTATTTTTAGTGCTCTTTCTGATCACCATGATATCACAAAGATGTTGAGCCATTATATACCATTTATCGAAAAAAATACCACAAAAACTACGATAAATAGTACGCGATGGCTCAACATCTTCATAATATCATAATGACTAGAAAGAGCACTAAAAATAAGGAAGAATGAAAAAAAAATGGACAAAAATGGATTAAAAACGAGAAAGATATGCATCGTTGAAGTGACGGCATGTTTAAAATGGGACGAATTTCGTTAAGGTAGTAAAAGGCGTCGGTTGAACTGACGCCTCTCAAGGCCTTTCTTCTTAACCCGAAAGGCGTCGGTTCAACCGACGCCTTTTGGGTTAATTTTAAAAAAAAAAGCCACGCAAGCGCCCGTGCCACGCGGGCGCCTGCGTGGCTTGTCAGAACACCATTTCGGTAAATATTTGCTACAGTGCCACATTTTGGTAAAAAAAAATTTTTTCATGATTTTTTATATAAATTCCCCTTTAATAAACGGCAATGATATAAGTCGTGCCATAACCACATCGTACCATTAACAACCCTATTCTCTATATTCCCTCATCGACAACCATAATCAATGCTTGTACAAAAGAAGAATATACAGACGTTGTTTCGTCCATCATCTAGCAACCTTGGAGTCATTATTCTGTATGTTTACCAAACTCCATATAAGAATCATTTAACAAATTTTAAGTCATTGTCCCTTCTCCAAAAGAAAAAAGAAAGCCATTGCTATTACTTTCTTTTGGCCATTGTTATTACTTTCTTTTGTGACAATGCACAATGATGTATACCTAGTCAAATCGCCGGTCTGGTAGAGGTGGGAAAAAGCGTTGCATTTAGCTTCAGTACCTATCTCAATCAGTTTATCGATCACTTCTTTTCTAAAAACTTGTCACTTTTAATTGAAAATCGTCACATGATCAATTTTATTGAGATGTGGGGTCTACAGTAAAAACTTAATTGTTTGAGTAAGAGAGAGTGAGTGCCTTTGACTTCGACCTAGGTCACTGTAGGGTGGTCGTCATTGTTGTTTCCGGAGAATAATTAAGGAAATGTATCATCTAATTTTAGTAGGCATTATTTTGCTAAACAGGAGGGTATATAAAGATCCTGAATAGAGTATTAAGCCAAATAGTGTACCTTATCTCTACTTCAGTATACATGTGTAAACTACACATACTCCACAATGTCGTGTACGTGTAGCATAGTAAACAATCAATCGAATCTGTATCTATCAATCTACCAACCAAAAAAAGAATCAAGTAAAAGAAAAATAAAACACACAAAAGGGTTGGTGTCCCTAGTCAGTCGGACACGCTAATCCTGTTGGACTGATTCTCTCCCTGTTCACTGTTTACAACGTCAACAGCACCGCCCCCAGCGGCAAGGCTACCAGGGCCGCGCGTCCCCATTTGGATTCCCAACTGACATGGCCGTCGCTGGTGTCTCTCTCCCTCGTTGTGGGCACGGTGGAAGTGCTCGAGTCGGAGGAAGTGCCATTATAAGATGGGTTGGTTCCATACAACTGCTGGATCCCGTCGATGTCGTCGTTAGCGAGCTGAACCTTGCGCTTACCGGAGGAGATGGTCGGATACATGATGGCGTCGGACTCCGAGGAGTGGCCCAGCCCCAGCAGGTGGCCGATCTCGTGCACGGCCACTGACTCCAGGTCGACCTCCGTTAGCCCTAAGGACGATGAGTCCACGTTCCAGTTCTCGGCCCCGTCCAGGTGGAACCGCCCGTCCGGCGGCGAGAAGGCGTGGGCGAGGGTGCCCAAGTTGCCGTCAAACTCCTCCCCGTCACCGTGATCACCGGTGAAGAAGGCGATCTGGATGTCGGCGGAGCCGGTGGAGGTGGTCTCCTTGAAGGTGCGGGGGATGACCTCAGACCACCGGGAGAAAGCGCGAGCGAAGACGGTGCTTAGCACTTGGGCATCGCTGGGCTGGTCCGACGTCGGGAGGATGACGTAGGTGAGCTCGCGCTTGTTGGCGGGCCAGGTGGGTCGGCCGGGGAAGAAGGAGAAGTGGGCCACGGAGTGGATGCCTCCGGTGCTGTGGTTGTGTTTGCCGGCGTTCATGGTGGTGGTACCGTTGACGATGTCCGGGTTGCCGCACCTGGGCCGGACGATCTGGGAGAGGGTGGAGGCGTCGAGTATGCCGGAGGAGTTGAGGTTGAAGTTCTTCTGGTAGGTCTGGAGGGCCCATTCGAGGGCTTCGTCGAAGCTGTCGGAGAAGTTGGAGGGGGAGTCCGGGATGTAGCCGAAGCGGTGGAAGTACTGCTTGAGAGAGGAGATGCCGGAGATGTTTTCACCCCTTGTGGCAGCCGGCCAACTTCTGGAAGGACTCCCACGCCCCTAAGGTGTGGTTCAAGTTTAGTGAAAAACCCGAAACGACCCTAGTTGTGCCCAGTACTAGACATACGAAGATCAAGGGAACTGCAAGTGATCGCAATGGAAAGAATAGCTGCCTCATTCTTCTGCTTGTTCTTCTTCGATTGATTTGAAGGCTGGAAAGAGGGAGATGAATGAAAGAGAACTGATACTGGAGGTGGCATGGCGAATCTGCAGCTACTTATATGAGACGAGGAAGGCTCAGGGAGTTTCGGCGAAGATGAGAGACCATGGACGTTGTCTTGGTGACTTGGTCAAACAATGGGTCTTATTTTGGTTGCCCAGAAGTGTCTTCTAACCAGCGCGTCTTTGATAGTACAATTAAAGAAAAATGTATAGAAACAGTATTGCGTGTCCCTACGATCAAATGGAGGAAGATGCTAATGAGGAAGTCTGGAAGTGGGTCCTTGTTGACCTCTGCCGCGGCGAGGATAGATTGATTATCCAAGGTAGCGCGGACGCTGCGTGGGACTTTATTTTCAAGTGGAAACTGTTTATTGAAAAAAAAAAGCAAATGTACTGTAAAAGAAAGACATTGCGTAAAATGTGTGAAGAAGAGAAACACGGGTCACGAATAAGTGACATTTTCTTTGATCTAAATTGATTCATCGATTTGAATGCTTATATTTGAGAAGGGATCTTTACTCTCGAGTATCATTCATAAATAAGAGCACACTAGGTTTCGAGTTTCGACTTTGCCGTCCCTCCCCGCCGAATCCCAAATAGTTTTCATACCTTCGAGAAGAACACGTCAAGACTCTAGCCTGGCCAGGCACCGTGGCCATAATCAGTACATGAAATTTTAATGAATTTTAAAAAAATTGTATTGAGAAGTCATCTGTATGGAACTCTCGACGCATCCATTTGCGTCAGGGGTCCTAGATATGTAACTGCTCAAGATATCATCTTACCACCCTCTGTCGAAATAGTTGATGCTACACAGCATATAGTTAAACTAACTGATCCGATTAATTTGTGTATTGAATTATAAATTGAGAGGGATCGCGGATATTGTACGAAAACCCCTAATACCTATACATACAAATAAATCATTGATAGAAACAAAGCACTTGTTTTTAGAGGCAAACTTAGGATTGCAACCGAAGGACTTGGGCCACAGATTTTATCATAGCTAGATGTTGAAGAATGAGAAATCTAACCATGATTCAGAGAGATATTTTGAAAGGCAAAATAAAATAGATAATTGGTTATTGGTAATAAGACTCCAATAATTGAGCCACAAGAAAACTTGTTTGCTATCCTTATTTCTTGTATCACAAACTTGTAAGCGGTCATATATACTGTAAGGACACTAGAAGTTTTTAGATTAACTTGTATGTTATCTTTAAAACTTAATCACATAGTTTCCCTTTTGTGTAGGTAATAATACTAAGGTCCTGCATAACGTGAAAGATCTCACGGCAGAAGTTAGGTGCAATTGAGTTGTCACATATCGCCCGCCAAAATAGAATGGAGCCCACAGGTCATGACCAATCAGATTGATGGGTATACCAAGGAAAAGAAAACAAATTACCCGTTATTCTTTTTTAAAAAAAAATTAATTATTGATTATTGATAAAGCATTGTTCTTGCTGATAAGGCTGCTGAATACCACATGATTTAACATCTCCAAGGCCACTCGATCTATCCGATCAGCCCTCATAGAACCATGGTCCTCGTGGCTTGATGTCGATGGTGTCCCATCCCTTATGCTACTACTGAGAGGTCCATTCGTCCATCCAACGGCCACCTCTCTCCACCAACCAGTCTAGTCTGTCTGAGGTCTAATCCCTCTCTAAGCAGTGTGTGATCCATTCTTTCATAACGTACGAGATAAATGGGCATGGGTTGTGGTCTCATGGACAACGAAATCACTCACCCGGCGGGGCCCATAGTGAGTTCCTATTAGGCCCACTTGCGTTGCCGTCCATACCATGATAATACCAAAGCCCAAGCGGCCGAGTCAATCGCAGCCAGATAACAACATTCTCCTCGTTTCTGCTCCTCCCTGCTAGGACCATGGACTGCAGGCCGGCCGGCCGTCTTTTGCTTCTGGTTCTGTGTTTGATCTCATCTGAAACCCACTTTCTTGTAAATGGTCGGGTCCTTCGATTACAAGGCGAGCCCAAACCAGATCCTGTGGATGCTGCCGCCACTGCTCGATGGCTTGCCTCTCAGAACTCTTGGGGTGTCCTAAGGTGATTCCCTCTAATGTTTGCCATGAAATTTTATTGTAGTCTCGTTATTTTGTGCGGTTAGAACCAATTCATTATCTCTGTCTTTCTGATGCTTGTTTACTGTAAGCGTCTAAATTTTTCTTGATAAGGCTATTGGTGTGGTTGATGTTTATCTTTAAAACTTGAACTAGTTTTTCTTTTTCAGCAATTTGTACCAGTTAGTTACTCCCTGGCTTAACAAAATTTCTTCTTCCCACTTAGCTGTGTGTTAATTCAGGGGTGGAAGTTGCATGATTAATTAGATCGACAGTATACATGTTGTCATACGTTTGTTTCGAGAAATCATTGTTATGACAGGTTTTCTATGTTATTAATACTCCCTCCGTCCAATTAAGCATGTCTGCATTTGAAAAAAACGGTTCCATCATTACATGGCTGACTTTGCTCCCTCACGACCAAAAACATGGAAGAGGGGGTTTTAAACCTGCTTGAGAGGCCTACTTCGCAGGAGACATTAAAACACTCTAGCTGTTCTAAAATGGATGGAGTGAAAACTCTGCTATTTTGTACGGACTTTAGAGTTAGAGTCCAATAAATTTGACTCATTTTCAAATCAGACAGGCTTCAATGGACGGAGGTAGTAGTTTAATACTCAGAGAAGATCATAATCATAATCAAGTAGCGCATTTTTCCAACTATTTAGGGTCGGCGGCACGGATCTTACTCCTCCATTCCGGCCTGTTTTGGGCTACCTCTTTTGTAAGAGATATAAAGTCAAATCCTTTCTTATTAACTCCATCCAAGTTCTCTTAGGTCTCCCTCCCCCTCTTTTAGCATCGTTTACTTGTATCCCTTCTAATCTTCTCACAGGGGCATCTAAAGGTCTTCTTTGCATATGCCCATACCAACGCAACCTACATTCCCTCAGCTTCTCCCCTAAAAGTGCTACTCCTAGGCTCTCACGAATATATTCATTTCTAATCCTATCTCTCTTAGTTATCCCACTCATCCACCTTAACATTCTCATTTTGGCTACATTCAACTTATCTATATGACTCCTCTTTGGTGCCCAGCATTCCGCTCCATAGAGTATTGCAGGCCTAATGGCCGTCCTATAGAACTTGCCTTTAAGTCTTTTTGGAACCCGCTTATCACACAACACTCCCGAGGCTGCCCTCCACTTTACCCACCCACTTATCACACAATACTCAGAGAAGATCTAATGAGGAAAAACAGGATATAGACATTTAAAAGGCCTGCTCCGCAGGACACATGAAAATACTCTAGCTGTTCTAAAATGGATGGAGCGGACACTTCATGCTTATGCTGTTTTGATTTTCATTGCAGTACTATTTCAAATGAACTGGGAGGAGCTCCTTTCGGGTAAGCTTTTCTTTTCTATTTGTGATTTTATAACGTGTTGAGAAATGAAGCTAAATTAAAAAATTTTGTTAATTTTTTTCTCTCTTGAATCCCAATGTACAATTAAATTTCGATATGACTTTTTGTGCTTTGGGGCTTTCACAATAGCGGCTTCGTCTCTTTATAGTTCACAATTTCTTTGTATCATCATTTTCACTATGACAAGAGTCAAATGGTGGTATATGTTGCTTAATCATGTAGCTAGGGTATGCCGTAAAAGATGATGATGACAGTTCTTTTAGCTTTGGAAGTAATGGAGACTTTTATCATAATTATAAAAAAAGAAAAGATTCGTCATTAAAGAGAAGCGAAAGGTTTTCCGAAAGGTTGTTCCTGAAACTGGGTTGTATGCTATCATTGTTGCATAATGTGAAGTTGAATCTCATACATACCTACCAATAAGAAATCGTGGACGTCATTGTGCAAACCTGTAACAGAGTTAACCAACTTTGTATTCTAAAAAAAAATAAGAGACAGGCTTTTTCTTGACATTAATCTAATACACATGCAGAAATGTAGTTTCATATAGTGATGGGTTAACTGGCAAGGGACGAGGCATTCCCTACTTCTATTTAACTGCTTTGGACCCCACTGCGAGAAATGCACTGGAGGATGAAAGATCTTCTTTTGCCATTAGCGAATTTCCACTTGGAACTTGTGGAGAGACGGATCCTGAGAACCCTACATGTGCCAAATTTACCCTGACTGGAAAGGTAGGTACCTTGGTGTTATTTACCTACTTCCAAAAGTTAGAAAGTTATTTTTCTTTACTCATTGTTGGCTGTTGTGATTCATGTAATTTTTTTATATACCATTTTATAAAGCCATCCTGCACCTTATGCTTCCTAAATTGGCTTGTGTATTACAAAATGTACTGAAAATTCGTCTTAAATACTGAAAGATACCAACCGCTATAAGTTTGATAACAGAATGAATTATTATAATGATATACATTAGAGTTTCTTCATGTTATGGGAACAGAAAACAATAACAGGTAGAATACTTTTGGAGCATTTTCATATACTCCATGACAGATTGATGGTTGTTGTGTTCTTGGCTGAAGCTTTTTTGGTATGTCCTTTTTCTAGCTGAAGTTGGTCAATAAGAAGTCGAAGGAAGCAGAGTTTGCTGAACAAGCTTTGTTTACAAAGCATCCCGAGATGAAGGGTATGTCCATGAATTTCTTAGGCAGTGCAGGTTTTGCTTGTAATAATACTTATTATGCTGTTTCATTGTTTAACAGACTGGCCAGCTGATCACGATTTTCAGTTTTTCAAACTGGAGATTGAGGATTTATTTCTTATTGACTGGTTTGGTGGGGCAAAACCTCTAACACTGGAGCAGTACCTTGGTAATTCTGAAATGTGAGTGCTTCGCTTACAAATTTCAATACTTCATATATAAAATATATTGACTCAACTAAATGCTGATTTCACAATCATGTCATGAACTCAAACGAGAGAATAACATGATTGTTGCATCCTATATTGATGTTTCATATTGTTGCATTATTGCCCTCCTAATAGCTGTATTTTACTTTTTTTTTAACTACTTGTGATTTTGTAATTTGCCAGGACACAGGTTACGTTGATATAATGCGAGAAATCAGTCGAAAATGTGAAATACCTTCTGTCTTTGTCTACCATATATAGAAAACGTGGATTGCTCATGGAGTCTGACAATAAGTTTGTTTATAAGTGTGGATCTGTGTACCCTTGTATATATGTACTTTGTATTATATCACTTTGTTTCTAAGTGTGGATCTGTGTACCATTGTATACATGTACTTTGTATTATATCAATCATGCCGTAAATAATTGCTTCTACACAAACATTGGCCAGTTTCTAATAAAAATTGTTAAATCTGGGCATCTGCATCTGTTTTCTTTGATTTTCCAAAAGTGTTTCCAAACTAAGTGATGCTCGGGAAAGTGGCACCTTGTTGGAAGACCTTTTTAGGGGAAATAATGTACTCCCCCTGTTTAACAAATCGGGCTACTAATGTGGAAGGGAGTAACTAGTAAAGAAGATTGTGGGAGAAAGAAAAATAACGATAGAAAGAAGGAAACAGAATGAGGAAACTGTAAAGAAGATTGATAGGAGGGATGGAGAAGAAACTGTCCAAGGATGAGAGGGAATCAAAACGCCCAATTCTCCAATTCGTCAAAACCACATATTAGATTGGAATCCTATCGCTTATACTGACCTTGTGCAAAGACATATTCTGACATCTATTGCTACTCAAACAAGCGAAAATGGCTCTTTGCACAATAGAAGGAAAAGCAGCATGAGTGGTGTAACTAATGTGGACGTCCCCATTGACGCTATCAACGTCTTACGTTCTCAATTGAAATAGAATAATTTGCCAAATGCAGTGAAAAAGGCAGAGGAATAGGACCTGAGTAGAGCCGCAGGACAAGTCTGGCTTCTTCAGAATTCTTCTAGGACTCCATTCCCTTTTACTTGTACTCATCTAAGGTCCCGATAACAGGCAATGGAGCTCTCAGAAGTAATGCCAGTCCCATTCTTAGTGCGATCTCCGGATGTTACCACTTGTTAATTGGTCCCAACTCCCAACTCCTCCACTGATAATCTTTTGGATCCCATCTACCATGCACTTGCGCAGCCTTCTACGTAACTTCAGCAGGAATGTGACCTTCTAGACTTTAAGCAAGGAAAAATGAAAAGGTGACCGACCTTTCGGACACAGAAGGACCTCCCTACCAGACCTGTAAAATCAGTGGGCCAACTCTTTATCTGTAATCTGTAACACAATAAGAGATGAGAACTTTTGGTCATTTAAAGGAATTCAGGTTTTGGCAATGAGTAAGATTTGAGAAAACAGGTGCAGGTTTTTTCATGTTTTTGTGCTCTTTAGTTTTGGAAAGTCTTAATCACGTGCAAATGCACGTACACTTTGACTAATCATCTTAATGGAAAGCCTTCTATACCATGCCTATCTATGAAATTTCTTAAAACAATCAAAGCCTTCTATTTGCACACCATGTTACAGAATGTGCACTTAAATTTGTTACAATTGAACCTCAATATTTTTTCTTTGCATTCATCAACTTGAGCTCTAAAATTTTATATCAAAGCCAATATTAATAATCATATAAGAAGATATTCGGGAAGAAAAAATGTTATAAATCAGTTTTTCACGGCATGAGGCCGAAACATTGTTAAAGATTCAAGTCTTGTATTTTTAATCTATATCAGTGTCTATCTTTATAAACGAGGGCCTTTTATAAAAGCTAAACGACCAATCAAAACGATAAGGCACAGTCCTGAGTTTTTTTAATACCATCAGACCGAGTTTCCTCACCTCATGAGCTTGTATTGGTAAAATTCCCAATGGAATGCAGTAAGGAATTCTAAAGTAGGGAATATAATAAAGGTAACAATATAGAGCATTTAAAATTTGAAGACAACATAGTTTTCTAATTCATCGAGATTTGAAGTAAGGTGGGCTTGGCAGATCAGCATAATCATGTTATTGGAGTAATAGAATGTTAGGACGTTTAAATAAGGGATAATTGGTAGTCCCATTGTAAGCTTTGCCTGCGTGGAAATGCACGTGACACAAAATGGAAAAGGCTTAAGAAAATTTATAAATAGTGTTCACTCCATAACTCCATTCCATATTAATAGTCCTTTTTAATTTTTCAAAATGACTAAAAGTTGTTCATTTTTAAACCAAATAGGGCTAATAATATGCAGCATAGAAAGTAAAT
Organism: Houttuynia cordata; assembly: GCA_039654745.1. NCBI lineage: Eukaryota > Viridiplantae > Streptophyta > Magnoliopsida > Piperales > Saururaceae > Houttuynia > Houttuynia cordata. The sequence continues at coordinate 4,151,813 of CM077513.1, read as the reverse complement.
TTATGTTTAAGAATTCATTGTGATTTGAGACTTGCTTGGCTTCTTTTTTATTTATTCGCTTGGCTTATTATTATTTATTTTTCAAAACTGCAATTGCTTAAAGATAACAAATTAAGCAAAGCTACAAATAGAGAAGTCTCTGAGCACACAGCATCGAGAAGCACCTATGAGCAAAAAACAAGCTAATTCGTGCACCACCTATTAGCCTCGCAAAATGTATGTTTGAAAATGCCTCAATGGACTGAGGTCGCAAGGTTCAGAACCTCTCGCCACCATTTCTCAGACAATGGTCTATTTCCCAAATCACCTCTCACAGCTTCACAATAATATTTCACACCAAGTCTAGCAATGAATGAAAGGTTATAGACCGCAATTTCCAGCTCTCTTTCCAGCACTCCCAGACTGGCTTTTGCTTGTGAAGAATACCATAGCACATGTAGGCATGTCTCTGCCCCATCTCCACACAGTTCGCAATTGTTTTCACATGTTTACTTTTGCTTGGTTTATTTTATACCCTAGAAAGTAGAGAGCGGATCGGCTGCACGTACGCTCATTTGCCACCGTGTGTCCTCATTTGCCGGTTTTGATTTCTCGTTTTCAAACCAAACCGGCTCACTCTCATTTGTAAGGGACAAGCGGTGCAGCCGATCCGCTCTCTATAAAGTAGGAAAGAGAGTGAATTCTCCACACATATATTTATAGTTTTTAAGAAGGTCAACAATCTCTCTCCAATCACAGCTTTCCATCTACGTATCCAGTGGATACGGAGAGACAGAACGTTTGAAACAATTGCCATAGGAAAGGAGACTTTTGATTGGCTAAACAATATTCTTGGAATGGAGAAAACCTTAAGAAGATCCGGGAGAGGTATAGGACTTCATACGGAGAAAGCTCGGTTTGGTTAGACGTGATTCTGAATTAGGACTCTTTGTTTTTGGCGAACTACTAAAATTGGACTCTTAAATTGGGCAATCTAATTATGGATTTAACAAAAAAATACAACTACAACTTCTAAACAAACTCTGAATTTAGACTATTACACTCAAGGACAAAAATTAGACAGAATTCCTAAATAAGATTAACTTGCAATTACATAATTCCTAATTATAGATTAACTTCAAATATTAAATGTGATTAGGAGGTTTTTGTACCCCATTTTATTTTAATAGTATATATAGAGAGAGAGAGAGGGATGACGGTTTACATAAGATCGTTCTCATATAAGGAACATGAAGTCAATTTTTTAGGTCGTTAGATTATGATCAAATGGTGGATATCAAATAAGTGGATACGTGAGTGCATCAAATCATTGAGTAAGTGAGCTCCTTGTAGTCATCAAATCAAGATCCATCGGTTAAGACTTAAACTGGCCTCATATAGCTTATATGAGACCAATTTAATTCGTAGCCATTGGATCTTTATTTGACACTTACAAACGGCTACAATGAACTCACTTATTCACTTATTTGACACATTCACTTACCCTATGATTTAATACTCACCATCAGATCGAACTCTAACTATCTAAAAGATTGGCCTCATGCTCGAAACAATCTTTATAGGAGGCCAATCTAATATAAACCATTATATATATAGATATAGATTTATGCCACACGTGTCGTACATATTGCAGCCAAGCTTTTCCAGAAGGGGAAAGGAAGGAGACTTATCCGCGTGAGAACAAGCTGGTACAGACTGGAGATGATAGCTTCATAAAGCGAAAACGGACAAAAACCAACTTGCCCAAGACCAAGAGGAATGTGAAAGGATAGAAACTAGCCATTCCATTCACATTTGCAATCAACAGGCGGGATACATGAACACCTCTAGACGACCAAGGTCATGATGTGTTTTACCTTCTTCTAGGTAGGTACCTGGAATGTTATGTCTCTAATGTAATGATGTCTTTGCAAAGTCTACCTCTCTTTTCTTTTTTAAAAAAGTAGTAGTTTAAAAGTAATATACCTTTTCTGATGTTAATACCCGCCAGTTTTATATAAGCGTCTCTAAGCGAGAAAAGGAGGTTTGCCGGGAACGCGAATCTGCTGCGGAGGGCAATGCCCCTCCGCAGGCCACCAATGGAACGCTGACATGTCAACGCCCCAACCTCTGTCCCATATTAGCTGCACCATTTACCTACGCGATTAGCGTCCCATTGGTGGCTAATGCTGCGGAGATTTGCGTTCCCGGCAAACCTCCTTTTGCTCACTTAGAGACGCTTATAAAAGTGGGGGGCTCAGTTTCAGTCTCAGCGCGATCGGCACCGTAGCATGAGCTTGGAGACAACATGGGCATAGCGCCATGTCCCAGTAGCACAGCATCGTCCGAGTCGCTGGCCCTCTCCTCCCAGCCCAGTCTCCCCTCAGTCCCATCTCTCACCTCTTCTTCTCATCCTCCCAGCTCACCATCTTCCGGTATCCGTCACCAATGCATCGCCACCCTCAAGGCCCACTCTTGCTATGTCTTCTCCCTCGCCATCGCCGGGAAGTCCCTCTACAGCGGATCCTCTGACGGCCAAATCCGCGTCTGGGACATGGACTCCCTGGATTCAAGCTCAAGCTCCACTCTTGTTGCTGAAGTTGGCGGCGCCGTTAAGTCGCTAGCCGTCTACGGGGACAAGCTGATGAGCGCCCACCAGGACAACAAGATCCGGGTCTGGAGGATGATCCACCGGAGGGACGATGCCGGCCTCACCCACAAGCTCGTCGCCACCCTCCCCACCCTCAGAGACCGTCTGCTCCGCTACCTCCCGCCCAAGAACCACGTTCAGGTTCGCCGGCACCGCACGCAGACCTGGGTGCACCATGTAGACGCCGTATCGGACCTGGCAATGTCCAGCGACGCCTCCATCTTGTACTCTGTTTCCTGGGACCGGACCCTCAAGACATGGCATGCGTCCGACCATGCTTGCCTCGAGTCCGTTAGCGCCGCCCACAACGACGCCATTAACGCCGTGGCCGTGTCCGTTGACGGATACATCTACACGGGCTCGGCCGATACGAGGATCAAGGTGTGGAGAAAGTGGAATGGAGACAAGAAGCATTCGCTGGTGGCCACCCTGGAGAAGCACAAGTCGGCCATTAACGCGCTGGCACTGAGCTCGGACGGTTCCGTGCTGTACTCCGGCGCGTGCGACCGGTCCATCGTAGTGTGGGAGAGGGATACCGGCCATGCAGACGGCGGAGGAGGCGGCGGCAAGGAGCACATGGTGATGGTGGGTGCACTCCGGGGGCACTCCAAGGCGATCTTGTGCCTGGCGGTGGTGCTGGACTTGGTGTTAAGTGGTTCAGCCGATAAGACGGTTAGGATTTGGAGGAGGGAGTTGGGCAAATGCTACTCTTGTCTTGCGGTCTTGGAAGGGCACAAAGCCCCGGTCAAGTCTTTGGCTGTGACTGCCAATGGCTGCAGTCATCGAGCACATGGGACTTGCAATTCTTGTTCATCTTCTTCCCTGATTTTCAGCGGCAGTTTGGATTGTGATATCAGAGTGTGGCAGCTTTCAGTACCGTTCTCTGTAGCAGGAGGAGTTCTTTGAGTATTGATGTTACATTTTTCAGTGAAATTTGCTTTTTGTTGCTCTTTTTGTATATAATGGATTCGGTGCATTTGGAAGCTGAAATGATATTGTAAAAAAAAATCACACTTGAAATATTTGAGGCCCGAAATGACCCTTGCTGTTGTGTGTTTAGAAGTGAACATGAAAAGAAATTCTGTCACGGTTGACATGAGCTTGGGTGTGACAATTTTCGTCAAGTCCTCGTGCTCACCTAGGGTGCATTTGGAAGCTGAAAATATCACCTTTTATGCCTGAAAAAAAGACTATAAGGCTGAAAAATATTTGATAGGTGAAAGCACTGAAAGTGATCGGTGACGGTGATAGGTTTGAGAATCAGGCTGACAAATCGGTCATCACGCCTCTTCAACGGAAAAAAATCAGTTTTCTCTCCCAGATGTTCATCTCCCCCGGTGTTCACCTGCCATAGCCGAGGAGCCCTCCACCCCCTCCCCCCAGTTGCTGCCTCTGCCTCTTTGAGTCCTCCACCCCCGACGTTGCCGCTGCCCCGTTGAGCCGAGGGAGCCCGTGCCCCCTCCCCCTCACCCTGGTGTTTGCCTATGCCTCCGCCACCCCCCTATCACATCTCTCTCATTTTTAGTCCGTTTTCAGATATATTTTTTTCATCATTATAAGAAAGAGTATTAAAAATTAGAAAGAATAAAAAAAAGGGTCAAAACGGATAAAAAATGAGTAATAAACACATTGTAACTAATTTAATTTAAGACAGTATCAAGAACGAAAAACTTTACTTATTTTTTTCCAAAAAAAAAAAGAGAGAACATGATGCAAGTCTTGCCTGATAGAGCCTATCGTCATTAAAGCTTCTTGGCCTAAGCTTTATCTCTCCTCGGCTTGTAGTCAGTTCATCCAATATTTCGGCTCCATCCACATTGCTGTTTTCACTATCAGAACTAGGAATTTCTCGTTCCTGCAACAGAAGCTCTTTCATAAATATTGGCAAGGAGGTTCTTTCATAAAGCAGAAGATAGCCAATGATATAATGAAGAGCTTGGCCACTAAGCCATCTCCTAATTGCTTAAATATATGTTAAATTCCAACTTCAACTGAATCTTAATAATTCTTGGGATGCGATGTAATTACCCTAAAGGAGAGACTGAAATCACGATGTCCAACACCAGCAATTTCTTCATATTCAGCAGCGTCAAGTTCATACAGATGGTGCGCCGAAAAAAACTTGGGGAGAACATGCTGCCTTATAGATATCAGCAAGAAGAAGGGCAATGGGAAAAGGATACCAGCTATTGGTACCCATGTTATTCCAAAACAGATAAGGAAGTATACAAACTGGAACAGCGTAAACATGGCGATGTACTTGAATGGAACAGTTTCCACAAATGAAGCATGATCACCTTCCAGAACCCTGCGCAAGACAGTTTGACAACTTTAGTCCTAAGCGAGGGCTTCACCTTGTCAAGTAAAAGAAAGTGCTACAACAAGAAAGTTACTTGTATCTCCTCCGAGGAGTGATGAAAAGCAACAGCATTCTTTCCCAGAACTGGTTACCAGGAAGGCTGTCAATGGCCATGTAGGCAAAATAACCCCATAAAACTGAAGTCGGTATCATTTTGATCACAGGCATAGCAACTATACAGGCACCAACTAAAACTGATTGCATCAAATTGCTCAATCTCTGTTCATTGACCCGAACAGGCAGGAGCACATCAATGTGTTTTTCTGGGTCAAATGTGCCTCCTGATTCCCTGCCTTCAGTATCTTTGCCTATAACGGCCTCTTTCAGGTCCTTCAGTTCATCATATACTGAAGGCGTCTGTACAGGAGAATATCTAACATCAAGACGTGAAAAACAGGGTATACCCCATCATAGCAAACTTCTACTATATCTGTTTGTTTTATAGAAAAAATGCAAACCTCATACTCTAGCAATATATTTCCAGAGGTTGTAAACACTTACCCTCGTGGCTTTGTCCATTTGTATGAACACTTCTTGCATCTTTCCATAGATTTCAGATCCAGTAGCATGCTGCTTCATACATTCCTTGGCACTCTTAACCATCTTCTTGCGCATTAACTGAAAGAATGGAGGTGATATTCCTGCAAGCAGTTAAATACTAATTTCTAACAACCACGCTGCAAATATGTTGTCAATAAGAGTGTTCAACTAACCTGCTTCTTGAGAACTGCCAAGCTTTTGGTGTGCATAGGTGACTGTGGAAGTACCCCATTGGAGGGAGGAATTCCAAGCAATCCACAAACTATCGTGCGTTGGATTACACAATAGGCTATCATGTGTTGGATTACACGATAGCTCGGCTATCGTGGAATTAATTACATGACATAGTGAGCTATCATGTAATTGATTACACGATATCACACTGTATCGTGTAATCCCCCATTAAAATAGAACAAACTTCAACAACTCATATCTCCCTAATTTTTAATCTATTTTCGGTTATTTTTTTATTCTTTATTATTTTTTACATTATTTTTAAAAAATAAAGAAGAACAAAAGAAATATCCGAAAATGGATTAAAAATGAGGGAGATATAAACTGTTAAAGTTTGTCCTATTTTAAAGGGGGGTTACATAATAAAGTGTGCTATCGTGTAATGATTACATAATAGCACACTTTATTACACGATAACATACTTTATCATGTAATCCCCCTTTAAAATTGGACAAACTTCAATAGTTCATATCTCCCTCATTTTTAGTCCATTTTTAGCTTTTTTTTTGTTCTTCCTTATTTTTTATGATCTTTCTAATCATAATGATATCATAATGACCTTGATATCCTATAAAAAATACCACAAAATCTATGATAAATAGAATGCAGTGGCTCAACATCTTTATGATATCATCATTATAAGAAAAAACACTAAAAATGATGAAGAATAAAAAAAGGGCCAAAACGGATCAACAATGAGTAAAAAATGCATTGTTGAACTTTGTGTTATTAAAAAGTTATCATGTGTAATCGATTACACGATAGCTAATCCTATCGTGTAATCGATTACACGATAGCCGAGGCTGACGAATATTCCTTTTCAAACAAAAATCAGTATAATTTATTTTTAGTTCCCAAACGGATTTCACCTTTCACAAATCAGTGAAAAAATTTTCACCATGACACTTGATAGGTGAAAATAATATTTGAGCTTCCAAACGTACCCTAGTTTTTTCACCATTTTTCACCAAAGATTCTCTTTCACTGACAATGATTACATATTTATTCGGCATTTTTCACTCATCAGCCGTTTGGTTTATGAAAAATTCAAAACATCTATAGTGAAAAATCCACTTTCACTGTAGATTTTTCACTGTAGATGTTTTGGATTTTTCACGAACCTGAGGTGTTTCAGCTTGGTTAGTGAAAAATCCAAAAATCTATAGTGAAAGTGGATTTTTCACTGTGGATGTTTTGGATTTTTCACAAACCAAACGGCAAACATAAATCAAATATTTCAAGAATTCTTATTACCGACAGTTTTTTCGCTTATCAGCTTCTAAACATTAATCACCTATTAGGCCTGAAAGACATTTTTTTCAGCCTGATAATTGCTTCCAAACGCAGCTAAGTGAAATGAATTTTTTTCACTTTCTTGTTTCTTTTTTACTTTTCTTAATTGGTTGTTCATGAAGGTGAAGTGCATCATCTCTAGCCTTGAGTGTTAATTGTATTCTTAATTAGTGCTAGAGAAAGATAGGTTATTGAGCTGTAGGGAGTTGGTTGGTCGTTGATGGGGCCAATATTTTGCCATCAATGGCGTTAAGTGGTGATGAAAGACTTGGTTGTTTTGTGGTGATGAAAGACTTGGTTGTTTTGTTTATCTCTCAGGTTTGGCTTCTAAATCCAAAAATGATGGAATCTAAAGAGATGGACGTTAAGCGGTGATGAAAGACAGGTTGTTTTTTCTCTCTTAGGTTTGGCTTCTAAATCAAAAGTCGATGGAACCTGAAAGAGATGGACGATTTTTTATGGAAACACAATCTGAGTGCTAGCTTTGCAACTTTGATTATTGCCAGATGGTAGCAGAGCACGGGCATTGCTTCATTATTCTTGATTTAGTTGGTAGGAAATTCTTATAATGATAAATTAGTTATGAGTAAGGTAGTACGTGTTAGGGGAAAGTCATCTCGTTAAGTAATTTTTTATCTTCTTATATCACAATGATTTCTTCTTTCCCTTTCAATTTACTATTGACTAGTCACATTGTTTGGAGAGAGCCTAGAGACTCATAGCTGTTCATTGTACCACATATGTCAACTGTCAACCAACGCTTGCAATGTCACCTAAAAAAACAAAGAATTAATGTCGTAAAAAGTTAAAAACCACTCCAAACTATGATCTACATGCCATGTGGTTTGGTCCTCAGCTGTCTCATTTTTCTACTGTCGTCAAATCCTTGTCTTGTTTTTTTCTGGAAGTATTATGTCACTACTCGCTAGCTAGCACCTTATCTTCTGCACCACGTAGCTAGGAGCGTCCAACATACACTCTACATTATTAACTGGTCCAACAGTGTAAGATAATACATGCTTTTAGATCATTCTTTTTTGGTAACTAGACCAAAAAAATTGAAAGAGTTATCCTAGGACTGTAACTTGGGAATTCTATATCCTTTTTGGTAGCGCCTCTGGACAATCAATCACTAGGTCTGTCCTGGCGTTGTGGATTTAGTTTTCTGTATGAAATGATATGATTAAAAGAAGTTTTATTTAGATGTACATGCAGCATCCAACTCATTACGTTGTGTGAGAATTTGAGATTGCCAATGGACTAAACATAGTAGTTAGTACCGTGAACAAGCATCTAATGGAGCAATTTCAAATGGAAAAGCAATCCCAGTGGCGATTTCAGTAAGGTCTCCCGTTAGGAAATAAAATGCTGATTCTGAATCAAACGCACTGAAGGAGTATTCATGAATGCGAAGAAGAAACAAAAGAACATAAACATTTTGCTTAAAAAAGAGACCACACATACTGACAACCTTTTTTGTTGTTCTTACGTAACACATCGATCATGGTCACTTTTTTTTTATTTGCGATCGTAGTCATTTGTTCTCAAGTTATTCAAACTTCCAATTTTTCTTCCTACCTTTTCTAAGCTGGAGATCATTATTTTGGCACATAGCCCAGTTGATAAAATGCTCCAAAATGAAGCCACCAAGTCTACTAAACATTTTTCTCTTGGGACGTGTGACTTTCCTCTCTGAACTCAAAATGGAAATACAGCTTACTGGAATGCTCAAGCCCAGTTCGTGATGCTGGAAGTCGCCTTCAAACTTGTCAGAAAATAAAGTTTTTTAAAATAAAGTTTCATCCCTCGTCATGAGGGCTTTCATCCCTCACAATGAAGGCCTTCGGTTCAAGTTTTTTTATGTTCTTTTCTACGGATTGTGACTTTGTTTGGGCATTGTCTTTCTCATGTTCGATGAGAGGCAAGAACGAAATGTGTTTTTGTCCAGTCTGGTAGGCTTGAGGCCAATTGAGTTGTGAAGACTTGGTGTGTCGGTGTTTGGGCAACGAAGAAGAAGTGCAAGAGTAGTATCTTTCAAGGGTTATCATTTTCAATGATGAAAGGGAAATCGGTTTATTTGAAAAGTATTGTACTTTGTATTAGATGTACTTCTTTCTTTTCATTAGAGCATTATATATTTGGCTCTTGAAGCTCTTGTAAGTCTTGTGATGCTAAAAAAAACTCAAGTCGGTACTACTTTTTTTGCTGAACAAATCGCGTGTTGGCATTATTTTAAGTGTCAAGAAGCCTTTCTACCCAAAGGAAAAAAAATGTACCAAAAAGCAAAAGAAGAAGAGGATGCTCCACTTTCTTGTGAGACGCAATTGTTTTGGAGATGTGGAAAGCTACTCCAATAGCTTCATAATCAATAGCATATGAATACATACAGACTTTGGTTGTATAAGAAAAACATTCATGACTAATTAATTGAATACACGAGTCATTTCTGTTGTGCACCGAAGTCATGCATGGTTTACATGCACACGCTATAGAAACTAGAAAGGCTAATATGTATTTTTAAATGGAGTACTGTTTTGTTATAAGCCTACCCCCACTTTTCTTGCCACCTCACTTATGAGCGACATTTTTTTTACTAGTCACGTTTGAGTCTCTACCTTTGACAAAAACAAGGGTTTAGGGTTTAATATTATTTAAAAAAGAAAGACAAAAACAAGGGTCTGAGAGGGGTTCTCTCGATGCATGATTTGCATATTGATCTTGATCTTGATCTTGATCTTGGAGAGAGGTGTAGCAGGAAGTGTAGTGGGGACTAACGTTAAAGGATCCAGTAGGAAAAAATGGAATAGAAAAAAAAAGTCAAATCATGATGTGCTATTATGGGTGATCAAACAATAGGGTGGAAAAAAGAAAAAGTTTAAATGAAACTTGTCTCGTGTAGCTTGTACGGGCCCAATTAATCTTGAACCGTCAAATCTTGATCTGCTTACTACAAGGGGTGATTCACAGCTTGCTAATTTAACACTAGGCATCGGATCAAAATTCGACGGCTCGAGATGAACTGCATGAGACAAGTCTAATGTAAATTGGACTCGTGGAAGTTTTTTCTATTTTAGCTAATGTAATGAAGAAAATGTCTTTGGTTGCTGCTCGCATAGTGCTAAATTTCCTTTTGGCGGACTATATTGCTATATTCAATTCCTACCACAAACCAAAATAGTTGGCCAACAGTCTCTTTCTACTTCCTAGGCACAACATAGGCCGGTGATCACGGAGAGAGTAGACTGAACTAGCCATTGAAGTCAGGCATACATCGATTCCGATGTCTGCCAATAAAGAATGAAAAAGGATTCTACCAGTCGTAGCAACATTTTCAGAAGGGGGAGCACAGACTCATAATTTTATTTTAAGAGTGTGAGGCCAATCTTTCGGGTCGGTGAGTTTGAATTATCACTTATGAAGCCATCAGATTAAGATTCAATGGCTACGACATAAATTAACTTTATCCATTTCAAAATGGACACTGATAGCCCTACATCACACTTTTCCTACACACTGCCGTACACATCAGCTGTGTGGGGACATCACTTTACCCATTCATTGCCATACACATAAGATATATATGGCAGTGTATAGGAAAAGTGATGTACAAATATCATTTTCCTTTCAAAATATTATGTATATTTTGAAATATTCATTGTTCCAAAATACCAGACACATTTTGCCACATCATGTGACTTCCTCTTTCCAAAATTAGAGAAGACTTGGAAGGATTGACTTTAAATTGGTTCGTGAATGAGGATACGGGTTGGACAAGATATAACGGAGAAGAAGTCATGTAACTTCTTTGTGGGCTTCATGGTCTAGTAAAAATAAATATTTTTTCAAATATACACAGTATTTTGGAACAAAGGTAGTATACGATAACATGGAACTCTGTATTGGCAATATATCGCTGATATATCGATATCGGGCCCCACTCAAGAAAACCATACGGTCTAATATCATTTTTTAAAATTTTTAAAATATCGCTATTATATCAGTTTTGGACTGTTATTTTAAAAAAATATTTTTTAAAAGAAAAAAATAACTTTCTCATTTATTTCCCATCCTAATATGCATTTTTATGCATATTTTGAAATTTATGCTTTGTCTAAATTAGTTTAACTAATTTTAGAAGTTAGATTGTGAAAATATATGGTGAAAACTAGTTTTCAACCACCGATATTTTTTACACAATATCTCCGATATTTTGTCTCTTTGGTTGACCAATATTTTACCGATATCCGATACGAATTCCATGTAGGAGAGCGATCTCATTTAAACTTTTCCCTTTTATTTTTTGCTTTTAGATACCAAAGTTGGTCGAATGGGAATGAAAATTCAGTTGAATTCCTTCCAACGACTATGTGCAGGTGCATTTGGACAGAATTTGGAATATTCACCACTCCAACGAATGGAGATGGTCAATCTGGTGCGGTCAGCTCCCGAGCCTCCTCCCGTCCCAACGTTGCCACTCCTTTTCTTTCCGGGCTTTCCTCAAACACCTGTCAGCGAGAAGCTCCAAATCCATCGTAACTACCGCTTCTTCACTCAAGAGTCTCCTCCCCAGCTAACCACCTTGTCTTCTCTCTATGTCGACGCTCTCCTTGAGTGGAACCAGGTACTCTGCTTATGTATGCTGCAGGTTATGAGCATCATCTTTTCCTCGTGCTATTTGATTGTAGAAGTGCTCAAAGAATAAGTCTTTTCTTGTTATTTTTACAGAAAGTGAATCTTACGGCGGCGGCGGAGACGAGTGAGGTCATGACACGGCACGTAGATGACTCTCTTGCAATTATTCCTCCAATTCAGAAATTTTATCTTTCACGGTGCAGCGATTCGTGCGATGGAATCAATCTGGTGGATGTTGGATCAGGTCCGGGCCTTCCCGGGATCATACTGGCCATTGCCTGCCCTAGTAATTCTTTCTCTACCTTCATCTGATTACTCGTGAATCGTGATATGTTGGTAATGCTGTTCTCGTAAACAAGTCCATTTCTAGCTAGACAATAATCAATATTCAAAATGGCCTGCATGACATCAAAGTAGAAGATTATGATGTGGTCAAATATGCAGCTCTATAGTACTCGCATGCGTAATGTGACAAAAAATGATTTTTTGTTGCTCTAAATTTCACTAAAAATAATAGTTATTGTGAATATTGGAAGAGAACAAACTAACTTGTTCCACTTCCAGTGATATATTGCACTTACATGTGTAGCATCAGTGGAATTGAATTGTCCAGTGCCCTAATATCAGTGATTATTTTATCGGTACAACCATGAATGGGCAATAACAAAGCTGTCAGAATAGCTTTCACACTGATAAAGCTTCTCCTTCTGCTTTTAGTTACAGTTCTGCCTTTTAACACTAAATTAGCACTTACCTTTTCCTCAGGTTGGAAAGTAACGCTCTTGGAGTCAATGCAGAAAAGATGCCTCTTTTAAGGCATGCTTTGGATCTTACTTGTTTGTCAAACGTCCAGATTCTATGTTCAAGAGCAGAGGTAATATAAGTCACCTGCACGTCATATGTAAGAATTTAATCTGTTATGACCTAATCAGTGACGTGGATTTGGTTGCTTGGTCAGTCTTAAATATATGATTTAAAGCAATTGGGATTAAACCGTTCAGTTGTTCTATGTGTACTTCAAGCGCTCTGACAAGCATGCTCTCCTCAAAATCTGGTAGCGGCAAGGTTACATGGAACAAATGTAGAATGGTCTTCCTTTGACGTTAAAAGCGAACTTAGATTAGAATTTTATACCTAGGACGTCCTTTCTAGTCAGAACTTGACTGCCATTCCGTGATTCTTGTGGGACAGTTTGTTATCTTGGCTGCTATACCTTTGTCCTAAAATCCAGCTTTTGTTCTGAAAATTGTTGCCAACATGCACATTTTAATCAGACAGTAAGGAAACAATATCTTGCAGAGTGAAATTCAGGAGGAGCTCCAAGTTGATAATTGGTCTATAATTCTATATGCATATATTTTGGCAATGATCCTCAACTGCCTGCCAATAATCTGTCTTGTAATTTTTGTTGGTCGACCTACAAGGAGGCCATAATGCGTTTAAGATGTTAGAAATAGAAGACTCCAAAGCCAACCAATAGGTCTTGCTACGTGCAGCCAGGTCATGACTCCTAAGATGGTGGACCATTATTCTCAAACATCATATCCCAGTTCTTGCATTCAAATAAATTTAGAAAAGTCTAGTCTTTTGTAGGGTCTACATTTTCATGAAGATAAGGAAATTAGAAAGTGATTTGAAAGAATGTGTACAGTTGATGAGATCAGGAAGACAAGCAGGGCTATGCCTCAAGTAATTTACAGATGATAAATATATCAAGTTAGGGATGAAGGCAATATCATAATCATCATCAAGTAGTGCCTTTGCCCAACTATTTGGGGTCAGCAACATGGATCTTACTCCTCCATTCTTGTTTTGGGCTACCTCTTTTGTAAGAGATAGTAAAGTCAAATATTTTTTTTATTAACTCCATCCAAGTTCTCTTAGGTCTCCCTCTCCCTCTTTTGGCATCATTTACATGCATCCTTTCTAATCTTCTCATAGGGGCATCTATTGATTATGATTATGATTATGATTATGATTATGATTATGAAGACAATATGTATACAGTGGGGCAAAAGGAGGGCCTTTACCATGAATTTGTCAAAATTAGCATTTAAGGGACACTTTTCTCTCACATGTGAAGCATGGCCATCTTTAAATTGGCAGTTACCTCCCCATGCATAGCCATTCTATTATAGAGAAAAAATGCAGAGGCAGCAATTGCCTCCACTTGCTCCTCCTTGACTTTCCCCTGCCTGTTGTTACGGGTCTCTTTTCCTAAGGGCGGTGGAGTGAGCTTATTTTTTAGTTCAGTTCCCAGTTTAGGTTGTTTCAACTCTCAAATGAAGGGAAATATCCTGTTGTTTTTATTTCAATTTTATCTTGTGTTTTTTACTGTTGTTTAGTATCAATTTGTCTAACTTCTTGTGTACGTTGTTATAGGACAGAGTGCAGGCCAAAACAATGACTTCAGAGAGGTGTTTGATGTGGCTATTGCAAGAGCTGTAGCTGAGATGAGAACTTTAGGTTAGTGATGTACCCTGATTGCTTGTTTTTAAATGATTTTAGTGTTAAAATCTTTTGAAAACTATACTTGTCATTCTTATTTATTATATTTTTATTAAAAAAAGTTATTTCGCTGAGTACTGCATTCCTCTGGTTCGAGTAGGGGGATTGTTTGTATCTGCAAAAGGCTACAATCCTCTGGTATTCATCTTCTTATATTTTAGATAGACTGAAGCTTGCATGTTCTCTTTATAGGATGCCAACCACACAGCACACAACTGATCTTTCTTTCTTACATTGATGAGACAACATGTATGATTTTACTCTTAAGTGAGGACATATAAATCTTCCTATTTTTTGTTCTACTTCATTCTTTATCTTCCATCCTTTAGATTTTAAATGAAATGCTTTATTGAGCAAAAGAAAATAAAAGGTTAAGAAAGTGAATTGCTACAATATGTCAAACTGTATTCGAAGTCTTCTACTCTTGTTTTTATCTATGTGATTCCATCTCACTAATCATTTCGCATTTCAGATGCTAAAATGATATCTTTTATCTTCATTTTTGAACAGGAGGAGGTAAAAGATGCAGAGAAAGCTATCCGACTGATGGGGGCTTCCATGTTAGAACTGTGTTCAGGTATGCTATTATATACCTGCCAATTAATTTTGATAGGACATTATTACCAGTCCAATAGATAGCTTGTTGCAACAGAACTAGAATTCTTTGTACTAACATACCCACAATCAGTTTCAGGGAAAAAACGCGGAATGTTTTATGTCAGTTCTACTTATAGATTGTACCCTACCAGAAGTAGACTGACATTTATTATCTATTACTTCCGACTGTTCTACTGTCATATGTGAGTGGGATGTTGTTATTTTGGATAATTAAAATTAGCCTAATTGATTTGATGCAGTGGAATCACAAGGTCCCTATGGCAAACGAACAGCTGTTGTATACTTTAAACATCGTTGCACTCCAAAGAAGTATCCCCGCCACCCAGGAATACCCACAAACATGCCACTCTAAATTTTCTGGCTCCGGAATTTATTCTTTGACGCATCGTCATTACAATGTTGTACCAAAGCCCTTAAGATGTTCTTTCTGCCAAGCGGGAGAAAAAGTTCAAAGTCCTTAAATTGAGCCCAATAGAGCATCTAATTTTATACACAATCCCAATGGAGCTATTAAAACAGGATGGAGGTAGTATACTTGAATGAGATGATATGACGTGATCTTATACAGGTTATTCTAAGCGTGGGTTATTAAGGGCTCTTGATTGGAACTAATGTAACAAAATATAGGTTATATGGTCGAAAATCGAAAGGTATTCGGGAGGGAGGTTGGACCACTTTTGCACTATAGCCGTTAGATCATGATCCAATGGCCACGACTTAAACTGACCTCTTATAAGCCAAATGAGAGCAATCTCATTTAAACTTTTCCCATATGTAATATATGTATACATGTCCTCCATACATTCTGTCATGCCCTGGGCACCGCCTGATCCGAACCGAACCCGATCTAAGAGCCGAACTGGTGCACGGGGGCGACATTTAAAGAGATAGCGGAAGACTTATGCCCCACAAATGGGCGGTCTATCTAACAGAGTTACGCAACACTTTGAGCAAGAGTAAATAAGTAGACAAATGTGGAGTTTAATTCATAATTCAGTCCACAAATCTTAAACTCATATACTAAAACCCTGAGCTAACACACAGGGCTCAAAATACAAAAGTTTAAAATAGGTCTAATCATAAATCTCAACATACACAATGTTCATACATAAACATGGCGAAATAGATAGATAAACAAAGTAATGTCCAAAGGTCTCCACGCCTAATCCCATGCTCTCTTCGATTGTTCCTCATACAGAGGATCCTGTCTATTTGCGTGTCACACCACGCAGCCCCAAAATAAAACAAGGAAAGAGGGGTGAGTGTAAAACTCAGTAATGGTTTTAATACGATCGGCAATAATCAGAAATCATACGACATCACAACATAGCAATATAGATCCATACTCGACATGATTACATCATTTCCTGGTCATGCATTCATAACACATAATCCTGCATAATAATATCTCAATCATATACATTCGTAACATATAATCCTGCAAAATAATATCTCAATCACATACTTTCCGGTCATGCATTTATAACACATAATCCTGGATAATAATATCTCAATCACATACATTCATAACACAATCCTGCAAGATAATATCTCAATCACATACTTTCCGGTCATGCATTCATAACACATAATCTTGCATAATAATATCTCAATCTCACACTTTTCGGTCATGCATTCATATCTCATAAAGCTACCTAGCACGATAAATGTATCCAACATATGGTACATTCATGCATAACAGTCATAATAAGCATGTAGCAGCAACACAATGGTGAATGCCTCTATCAAAGAGTAACAAAAGTATTGCCATGAAGACTGTTGCCACAAAGGCGGCTCGCCCTGGACGATCCTGGCCAAGGATGTTCGATTCTTACACAAAGAACCTATAGCATTTGTGTTCGCCCAGGGACATCTCTTGCGGTAGGGGAGAGCCCGAATTCCCACACAGGGAACCCTAAAACGCGTGGTAGCTGGTGCAAGAAGCGTACCACTATGGATGCTCAAAGTCCAGATGACAATCTCAATAATCTCATCCGCAAGACAAGTACACAACTCTCCCCCCATATATCTCAATGTAGCTCGACTCAACCTGGGGAGTATACATGTTCCACATAGGAACGAAATCGAAAACATGTCCTTTCGGACCAACCAAGTTTCGATTAATCCACCGCTCGATTAATCCGGCACGCAATCTCAAACATTGCATACAATCGGTCAATTTCGGTTAAATAATGATAAAACTTCATCCATGAATTACGATACATGATGCATGATATCATGGTACATCCGTGAGCAAGACCTACGTAGGTTCCAACACATGGAACGTGCTCCCAATCCGTTCCCTTATGCATCATAATCAAAACATAATTAATTACAATCTCATAATAGATCCTCATGTGTATGCGTATTCATGCATATTCTAATCACATAATTCATACTTTGACATAAACTCATTTGACAATATTTGCGTGCGTAAATACCTTCCAAAATAACAATTCCAAACCAAAATCAAAGTAATTTCTATCATCAAGCTTAAATCCATCCATGTGGAGTTAAAGACTTACTTCTACAAGCATGCTCTATTACCCTACATTAAGTCATAACATGATCACTTCAATTACTCATAAGCCATTATAATCACAATGGAACACATCTCATCATCATAATAAAATATCCCTGCTGGAATCATGCTCTAAGCATAAGAATCTCAACATTCACAAGGCATGCAATAATCCAACAATACCAAGCATAATTGTCAACACATGATATGATACCAAATTCAATCCTTGAACATAAACCATGACCTTCATCATCATTTTCATACTTTCAGTAGCCTCATTTCAACTTAATATACATCTCATGTCATTAAATGAAGCAAAAACATTGAAATGAGCACAAAATAACCAAACTGCCGCATAGCCGATCGATCGGCCAAAAGGCATGATCGATCGCTAGCCGATCGATCGGCTGTTCAATGTGCTATACATACGATCGATCGGCCAGTAACCCCGATCGATCGTCGGTCGTCTTTTCCATTTTCAAAATATTCAAAACCGAGACTCTATTAACACATTTTCAAGCATTCATCCAAGGTATCAAATATTATTAAAACTCCATCAAACCTTCAGGAACACTAATCTAGATCATTCTAAGATAAAACCCCATCAAATGGAGGCAAAAGATTAACTTCTATTAAACTTACCATTAGAGCTTCAAAAAAAAAAACTTATTCAAGTAAAAAACCATTAAAACGAGATTTTTACCACCCAAAGCTGAGATTGAAGAACCCATTACCTTGATTTATTGAGAATGAACCTTCAATCACCTCCGACACCTTCTAAAAATATGATTTTATGTTAATACACTACTAATCTTGATTTAGCTTTGAAAACCAAGAGAAACCTTAGATCTAAAGCTTTCTTTGAAGATTAGGGCTTGGAGAAGAGATATAAAACAGTGATTTTTATGCTTTCAAAATGGATTGAAACAATAAAGGAAGTCAAGATTAAGAGGTTTTAAGAAAAACCTAAAGAATAAGAAGAGATTAAGCTAATTATCTATAATTCTTTCCTCTTCAAACCTAATGGGGAATAAACTCCAAATCTCCTAGCTAAGCCTATTCCCAATTTGTGTAATGGCATAGCACTTTCCTTTTATAGAAAAGGTTGAGGTAAACCTAAGTAAAATGTGGGGTAGAAATAGAGTTTTTTGGCTAAAATTGGAAAAGTTGGTAATTTAATTCGAAATTAGGTTCAGAATAATTCTAAAATTTTTTATGATGTCTAGGGTATTTTTGTCATAAAAACCTAATTTTGTCAGTGGGGCCCACCGGGGTCCCGCCAAACCCTAATTTTTAGAAAAATTACTGAAAATATCAAAAAAATCCCAAAAATTCAGGTTTGATCCAAAATCACTTAAAACTCATGATTGTGAAGTTGGTTTTGATTAAAACTTTTATAAACCCATTTATTTTCGAAAATTATTACATTTAACCCGAAAACGATTAAACCACATGATAACCGATAAAGAACACCAAAATAAACCGGTTCAAGATGACAGTTCTTACACATTCAATGTCCAACATTTACAGCATAAAAAAATCAAAATTTTTTATTGTGGGCCTATTGAAAACGTTCACTTATATCTGTTATATGTTTACTGAATAAATGTTAAAAACATAATTAAATATTGAATTAGATGAAACAACTTGGGGAGTTTGTTAAGTGATGGAGTCATATCCACTCTAGGGGCATTAACGGTCGACCGGATTCTTGCAGCGGTCAAGCAACATTGCCCACGACATGGAAGACAGATCTCGGTGGAGTTATGTCAAGGATAGCGGTCAATCGGAGGGTCTCCCGGAGGATGCAACAAATGCAATGGTTCGGAATGTTTATTGGAGGATGCGCCGAAGGACAAATGACACAGTGGTTGCCTGCACCTATGTAGAGGTCAATCAGACGTTAGGCACAAGCTTCATAATTATGTTTTGATGCGGATTTTCATTCATAATTCAGGTCTAAGTTAGGTCGGCTCTAAGAAGTATGTAAGGACTCCAAAACGGAGAACAATAACACTTTTTAACTCTAAATTATCAGTATTGGATGTTACCAAAAGAAAAAAAAAATTCTTCACTATTGGGCCCAAATCCCTTTCGTTTACGAAGATCTGCTGACAACAAATTAAAAAATTAGCATTTCATCACCAAACCGCTGGTTAATTGAAGTTAGTTAAAATCTTATATCTCGCCACTAGAAGAATAACATGCATTTGTGTTGGAGAAAAAAGGACCGAGAATAACATGAGTTGGACTGCATGGAAAGGCTTAGCTAGATCCTTAAGACTAGGTCCAAGGTCTTGCACCTCTTTGGACTAGGCTTGCCAATGGTTGGCCTATTCTCCCTTGAGCTGCCCTTATGCAACAAACTGGACTTTTCTCTGTTCCAAGTAATTGGAACAGTGGATACATGAGAGGATGGTTTTGTTGCGACCACCCCTTTGGAATATAGATTTTGATCAAAGGCCTTGTAAGTGGCCTGCGATTCGTCATATACAGTGAACTCCGGTACACGGTAAGAAGGATCGTAGAACCATGAAGCAGGCCCCAGATAGCCAAAACCTTGGCTCTCGAGTGACCGTATATAACAGTTAAAGCTTGCCCTCCTTGCTTGGATCTGTAGCCTTTTGTTCTTCATTCTCTCCTTTTTGTGGGCATTTTGGTGCCCCCCAAGAGCTTGCGAATTTGCAAACTCTTTGAAACAAAATTGGCACTCGTATTTTCTGGCCTCAGCCTCGGAGAGCTTCTTCTCACTGGTTTTGTCTTGTTGGACGACAGATATGCTGGAAGAAGATGTTGAATCTCTATCTGCTGGAACGCATGGCTCCACTTCGATTCCAAACAGTCTGAGCTTCCTATCTTCGCCGTTGCTGCTCATGCAGATGTCAATTTTTGCACCATACTTGCTCATCTTTGTATCTTGCATTGGTGATGCTTTGAGCAAGTTATTTAATGTCGTAGTACTAAATGAACGCGTAGTCCCTTCTTTATATACTGCAAGAAGACCATCCAGAAGATGATAGTCTCTTTTTTCTGTATAGAAAATGTGTAGCCAAATTGTCAATGAAAGATCTTATTATATAAGAAAAGTTATAATGAGGTCAGGAAAGAAGGATTTCCATAAGATATTTGTGGGCGGCCAGGCGGCCTTTCCTCAGGGAGTTGTGGGCCTGTGGCCCACTCAAGCGGCAGAAAGGATAATATATTTCGGCACATTTTTTAGCTTGATAAGGTGATTTCAATCAAATCTATAAAGAGAAGGATCTGCTGGTCTGTAAAGCACTTTTATAATCGATATTTGTTTGCAATAAGAACCAACTGGTGTTTAAATATGGTATTCCACAAAGGGAAGATTACTACAATCTTTAATGTCAAAAGAAGTGGGTTTGTCGCATTCAAATTGTCCAACAAAAACCTTAGATTACTACGTTGGTACAGTTGGTTATTCACCTCCGTCTTCGCTTTTAGCTTAATTTAAAACTATATGAATTTACCTTCAGATTTCAACCACTTTGAATTTACAAATTGTGGAAGGCCAAACTTTGTTCTGAACCCTTTATTTTATCTGGAAACAATGATGTTGATTCGCATAAGAGAAAATCTTGAGGAAGAAAATCATTAGTCAACACAAATGCATATTATTTATGTTAAATCATCCATGAAACGTGTAAAGTTTTGATCACGCAAGCATGTCGAATTTTTTGGTTTTGGAATGAGATCTAACCAAATCTTCCTGGCTCCTATATTTTATACTAAAAGCATTACAACCAGATGAATCCAGTCATTTAGAACCTACTTTTCAATTATCATACATTATAAAAGTCATGTCAATGTAAAACATTTTAGTGAGGGAACAAGGCATTTCCTTGGCAGTAGTTAAGACTCTACTGCCAAGGAAACAGAAACCTCCTTACCGTACAAGTATCAAAGAAAAAACTCCTTACTGCATATATTAGCAGTGAGGAAAGTCGTCTAAACACTTCACCAACACATGACCATCAGTTCTTAATAACCTCAAAATATGCCCAAGCAGGCACAGAAAGAGTGTCTGTTCACATAACTTGGAGCGTATAACAATGAATAAATTTCAGCAGATGCATGAGCTGACTTTTGTTTGAAATAGAGTCAACCTCACAATGTTATGAGCAGACTAACGATGTACCATATTTATGTATCCATATGTAAGACATACAAATAAGTTTTCTCTAGCCAATAGATGCAAATGTACGATGCAATATATACGAGGTTACAGTATTATTACTTCTCACTTTTAGTGCCACAACAATAATCTGCTAAAGGGCAGGAATCAGGAGGGAATATATCTTTAGTTGTACACTTTTTACAAGCTTTTCCGTGGGTAAAAAGAAGATGGTTAAGGAATTCATCAGGAATTCGTCCATTCAAATGTAGATATGCCTTCTCTATGTTAGCAACCAAGGGGACACAACCAATTGCTTTAGCAATCCGGAGTACCTATATTGGTCATTTCGCACCAGTTAATGCTACTAATTAGCTGGGCAACACCCATTTGTTCTTAAAAAGCGATAGGAATCCAACTTACATGAGTGTCCACGGGGAAGTCATCTTGCTAAAGATGGAACATTAACACGCAGGCAACCTGGTGCATTTTAGTAACAAACACATCTGTAAGTATCATTTGTAATGCTACCCGCATATAAGCACATCTAGTAGGTCAACATCCAGAAAAATGAGATCAAGTTCCAAAAAGAAGGTGCATTTGGAGATTGATGAAGGAAGAGTGCTGTCATCACAAAAAAAGACAACAGTTTTTGGAAGCCACTTTATCATATAAAATACGAGTCTTTCTTTCCACAATGAATTCTTTCTTCATGGACAAACCAGTGCTCCCTGATATGCCACCTTGCAACATTTCTGATTAAATAAGCAAAGATCACTCTACGCCAAATGGGTTGGAGCAATCTTGGTGAAAGAAGATTAAATTCCAATCTCACGGCACAAGAAAAAATCAATCTATTGAACAAACGAACTGCAGCACATAATCCATGAACAATTAAGAAAGAAACTGGAGCATAAAACAAGACAGGAAACTTCATAGAAAAAAAAAAGAGCAGAACAGAAAGTAAAAGCAAACAATTTATACAGTACACATCATAGCTAATATATGAATCATCACTGTAAAACTTATACGAATGACAGAGATGTTAACCAATAAATTTTGTTCATACCACACTTAATGGAAATGTGACAGTTCTTAAGGAGTCTTCAGACACAGTAACAATACTACTCAAATCCAAAACTTAGAAATTTCTTTACATGTATGTCACCTGAAAAAAACATTATCATCACTCTTTTTCATTACCATCATCTTATCACAACCCAACTCTTTAATTGCACAATACATTACAGAGTGATCAGACAAAAACATGCCAAGAGTGGGATGAAGATTAAAATAACAATTCTCAACCAAATACGTTCATTCAAAATCTCCTCTTTGAAGTGTGTTTGGTGCATAATCTATACTTCCAATTAACAAATAAAGAAACAATTTCCATGAAAAGGTACTCTCCATAATTCCTCTCACTGCCTGTCTTTTTAAATCATTTATTAGATCGAGTGTCCGCAGAAAACAAAAGGATTCTTCCTTTGTACGATCGATAATTAAATCAAATTCAACGTCTAAGCATCTAAGCCGTGATAATTGGAGTTCATAAATATGGATACAAAACTATATAAATATAATAATAACAAATGCAAAGTCGACAAAATATATGCAAGACTTCCATGTGCAAGTCTGTCGTCCATCTCAAAATATATTAGAAATAGCTGGCACTCATGCTTTAATATAAATTTCCAAACTGATCTAAATAAAAATAGATGCCTACTCTGAAGCTTCCAAGTCGTCCTCACACCCAATCGACAAACACCAGTCATCGCATAAAGCTAGTCTTCTCCAAAAGAATCTGCATCATGAGAGAGAGAGATGTTGAGTATAAAAATACTCAGTGGGATATCGTAACCATGGAATGTCGTATCGGATATCGGTAAAATATCTGTCGGCCTAAGAGACGAAATATCGGAGATATATCGGAGATATTGTGTAAAAAAATATCGGTAGTTAAAAACTAGTTTTTACCGTATATTTTCACAATCTAGCTTCTAAAATGAGTTATACTAATTTAAACAAAGAATAAATTTCAAAATATGCATATTAGCATAGAAAACAAAAATGAAAGGTTTTTTTTTCAAAAAAAAATAAAAAAAAAAATTTGAAATTTTTTTTTTTAAAAATATTTTTTTAATTGGACCGATATATCGGCGATATTTGGAATTTTTCGAAAAAACGATACGGGTTGGTATCGATGTATCGGTTTAGTGCCGATACCGATATATCGCCGAGACGATTTTCCATGATCGTAACACAATCATCAATATCAATAGTTGCATTGACATTTTATACAACTTATTAGAGAATTTCACTTGATTCTTTTATTTGTCTTTCAAGCAAAGTCTTTTATTGCTTCCATGTAGAAGTACAACAATTAAGACTTGCCTAATATAGACAGACTCACTGAATGTCGTTCTTACATGACACAAAGTACGAAAACATCGTGACTACCACTCCGGCTACTGTCGGTATCATGGCATGCCCTGAATTCTCAAGGGTGAATGCCTCGCCCAATCCTTACCCCATAAGTCATCCAGGATCTTACCCACATCAGCTCCTAGACTCGATGTGGATAGGGAGAGCTAGCCTTCTAAGATGCTAACATCTCCAATGTGTACACAAAACCACCAAGCTTTTTAGCTTTTTGGGTAGGTGCAGAGCTTTCGCAAAATCCATGGAGAAAGTACAAAATAGTATAAGCCCAACCAATTAGAAAGTGGTCCTCATCAGGTACCACTGTACTACGTCTATGAACTCCGGAGGGGACCACGATGACGCAACCAGCGTCAAAGCTATACAACTCCTCCGAGATTACAGCTATAATCCTCAACAGGTAACCACCTTATCTTTTTTAAGCTTTTGGTGTGGGTGCAAAGCTTCCGTAAATCTATTGGGAAGATGCAAAACAACATATAAACCAAGACCTCTAGCTCAATAGCCAAACAGGTCGTCTAATCAGAAGTCACTCTCATTCATGAATTGACTCTCAATCCCAAGGGCATTTTATAATTTAACTTGATTAGATTCTTCCCAACCCTCAAGCTTAGCCAGCAATGTCATCATTTTATTATCTTTCATAAAATGATCAAGTCTCTAAACCTCTTACATTTATTAATTGGGTTTCTTATCCTTAAGGTTTATTTCTAAACTTCCTAGATTTGTGGGGAAGATTTATTTCTACACCCCAAGAATTTATAATCATACCCCAATACCAAAAACACCACTTTATACAGCAAAAATCTTGGATATTACATCATTCCCTCCTTAAAATGAATTTTGTTCCCAAAATTCAGGTAGACCTATTCTCGAACAGCTCTGGGTATGCCCGACGCATCTCTTATTCCGACTCCCAAGTAAGCTCTTCAAATTTATCATTGTGCCACTGAACCAGGACTAATGGAATCACCCTCATCCTTAGCACTTGATTCTTTCGACCCTTAATCTTCATCGGCCTCTCCTCATAAGTCAAGTCAGGTTTCAGTTCCAACATAAAATAATCAATCACATGTGCATCATCACGACAGTACTTCCTCAACTGCCAGACATCCATGCTATGACTACAGACATAGGCATTCATCCAACACAAGGCCAAAGTGATAAAATCATGCAATCACTAGTAAACAAGAGTTCAAAATTTGAGTAACCTACATTGCAATTTGAAACGTAAAAGGTACAACAAAGATGTAAAAGCTACTATCCTGAATAATTACATAGTAGGTACGGAAAATAGAATTACCGTCTTAGGCCCCATTCCTTTGAAACGGCCAAGCTCAGACTTGACTTCATCAATGGATAACCATCGCAGATATTCAAGGCATATCTTCCCCCTCTTCTTAAGTAGAGAGCTCAAAATAGTCTTTATACAGGACGTCTTCGTCGCAGCTAGACCACCGCACTTTATTGCTTCTTCCACGCATTTCGACTCCGCAGCTAGAACCTTCAATACAACAATGATACAAAAGACCCAGTATCACTAAAACGCGAAACAAATGCACAGGAAAGCACGAATTCAATGACCAATAAAACAGAGTAGGAGCATCTTGGCATACGTCTTCCCAAGTGGGGCAAGCTGATTTAAGGGAGGCGAAAGCACGCGCGGAGTTGGCGTCCGTGGTGTTCTGCGAAAAAGGGTGCTGACGAGCCCGTCCAGCACGCTCTCCTCCTATTCACAAGCACCCCACGCCACCGAAGCAGAAGATGGGTGGTCGTCGGAAGTGGAGGGAAGAGGATGGCGTCGGAATTTGGCGAATTGTTGGGGGAAACCGTGGAAAGCCAAGAGGACTCGAACGGAGCGGCATTCTTCAGGGGTGGGGCGAGGGTAGGAGGGGAAGGGGCCGTCGGCGGCCAGTTGCAGAGTCGGCGACGGCGAGGATGGATTTTGAGAGGTTGAAGAGGAAGAAGGCCCTTCCCTCTCTTCGGCTCCCGCATGATTTGGGATTTGTGGTTTTTGGCGCCAACGGAAAACAAATCTAGCATGGCCAGGCTTTTCAATTGGACCCGGCAAGGCCCGTGGGCTCACCAATAGCCAGCAGCGACCACCATCGCTGTGAAAGGAAGTAAGGAACCCGATGTTTGGCCCAGCCCGTAAGACCATCAATCGAGCCCATTTCTTGTTTGGACTTTGGAGAGACCACCATCGCTCGTCGAGTCATGAGTTTTCCTTCCTTTTTTTTATGTTTATACATATCAATTATCAAGTCATGAATTTTTTTTTATAAAAAAAAGAAGTAAAAGGTCATGAGTTTTCAAATCAAAATTTACTTGGCCGTTCTACCTCTTGGGATCTACCCCTTAAGGACCACTTTAGTACATAGAAGAGAGATTGACCAGGCAACCATTCTGTGTAGCACAGAAAACCTTTCTCTTAGCTGGTGGTGGTTGTCACACACATTGTATGAAAGATATTCTCCATGGTGCTCCTAACAAACATCAGCGGACGGCTTATTGAGTGTTTTCCCAGCGTGCCAAATTAGATTTGCGCCATGTGACACTAGCTGTCGATCTTTTTTTTGTACAACAACTTGTCAAGGCAGTGGACACTCACGCACACACCTAACTCCTCTAACATCCCCCTGACTAAAAAAAGAAAACAAAAAAAAGTCTAACATCCCCTTTTACTGAGGTGCATGGGTCGAGATTCAAACCAAGGTCTTCCCCTACCTGCCTCGGGGAGGAAGAGTCGTCGATCTTATGAAGCACAAGTTCCTACACATTTTTCATACACAGCTGATGTGTATGCACTACAACAAAATTGGCCTGTAACGACAGATATTTTTTTGACGGAAAAGGATCTGTTGATAATATCTATTATTGGCGGCAGAAATAAATCTGTCGTAAAAGGAATAATATTAGCGACGGATTTGTTTCGGCAGACATATATTCGTCGGTATTTATAGATAATTACGACGGATTTTTACGGTGGAAAACTATCTGTTGGTAGATAACTATTTATTTCGACAGTTTTGTCTGCCGTAAAAATTATGTCGCTAATACTTTAATCTCCACCGTTAAAGAGTCGGATATAAGCCGTCGGATCAAAACTCCGATTTTAACCCCTTCGGCCTCTCCCACTTTACCTTCAGCCGTCACCTTGTTCCTCCTCCTCCCTCTCCGACTCCGTGTCGGAGCTCCTGCCCCGGATTCCGGCTACCTCGCCGCCAAATCCGCAGCCGCCAAGCTCGCCATCACTTACTCTGATTCCCGCCTCGCGCCCACCGCCTCCTTCCTTGGCTCCATCCTCGGTGGTGCTTCCTCCTCCCAAGGTCTCTCCTTTCTCATCCCTCGACTGCGCCTCCACCATGGTAGCCATTTTTCCCTGCTCGGGCGACTGTGAAAACAGTCGGCACCTTGAAGAGGAGCAATGGCGAGGGTTCACGATCGGACAACTCGAGGAGAGGTCGACGGCGAGGCAACGGTGGATTTATTTCTCAAAGCAGAGATCCAACGGGCCTGATCCCTGGGTATGTTCATTTTTTTTTCCAACTGGAGGTTAATTTTGCGTGTGTACTTGATGTAATATGGACTGAGAAGCTCTTATTCCTCAAAGTAGAGAATATGTTTAGTTTATTACTCTGTTTTCAGGTATTTTCGCCCGGAGACAGCACAAGGCATCTTTGTTAACTTCAAGGATTTTTACTATTACAATGGAAATAAGCTTCCATTTGCAGCTGCTCAAATTGGTCAAGCTTTCCGGAATGAGGTTTCTATCTCGCCCTAGCTATCCAGAACGTACTGTGATTCGCCCTGGCTTTAATTAAGTTTATTCTTGACACCTAGGAACATCCAGAGCTAATCCCTTCTATACTGACACTCGCACTAAACGATGCTCTGGCATACGACAAGGTCAGAATCCAATCATCCCTATGCGTATTTTTCAATTTGATTCTTTTGAATTGATTTTAGTGAGACATAACTTGTAGCTTACAAAATCTGGGGCCCCAAATGGATCGATTCGCTTGAGGTAACATTCTGATTAAATTAATTAGATCTTCTTGGATAGTGAACGCTTAGCAACAAATTTTTAAGTAATGCATTGTTTTGTAAATTCCTCTGTGAAGCCCAGTGGCCTTTCTGCTGCTTTGGGTCTTCTGGAAGATGCTAAAAAAGAAATTGATTCTTACTCAAAGGAAGGGCCAATTGCATATGCAGATCTCATCCAATATGGAGGTTATTTCTTCCCTAGTTCTTGAATACTGAGGCATCTGTTATGTGTCTCCCTGATAATTGTTGTCATTCATATGGCTAAATGGAATTTGGCATCATCCATTCAACTGTGTTATACTGGCGGACATTTTAGTCTAGATATCAGAATTTGGATATATTCGACAGAGTATGACACTAAAATCTCCCTCTTGATTCATTTCCTTAATAAAGGAATGGAAACAAAGTTATATTTCATAGAAAAAAGAGTTACTCCATATTATATGGCCGATGGGGCATCAGGTAGAAAAGTGGACATGAGTGTGGAGCCCATGGGTGGGCCAATAAGTCATGGTCCTGACTAGTGGTTCTCATCGCGTGCTGCTTTTCTGCCTGTTCAACTTATGCACCTATATGTATCCTGTTCCTAAAGTTGATCTAACTAAACTAAAGCTGGCGGAGAATGATCAGATATTGTTTCTGTGATATGGGAACTATTGGTGGGTGGCAATGCAGAAAATCACCATAACCAGAAGCATTCATCACATCAATTTTGACAGGGGGGTAGAACAGGCTTATCAAGACCTACTGGGTAATTGAATTCTGTTTTTGATATAATCTTGGGAGACAATGTCTAATAACTCGACCAAAAATGTGTAGTTCTTTGGAATCTGATGAAAAAGCAAGCAGCTAGACTATTTCTTATAATTGATCCCATGTGTGAGACCTCGACTATTGCCGTTATATTTGTTTAACATGCGAAAACCTTGGCTTTGGAAGAAAATCATGAGAAGTCTTAGTTTCTTACTCTCTGGATCCTGAAGGCTTTTCTTCCATTAATTATATCACTGCAAGTCTTTAACTCACATCTTCCATGATGAGGTAAGTACTTTCTAAAACATTTTGTACAGCTATAGTTTGAGGATGAGACCTATCAGAAGACACAAATGCACTCATCTTTCTCTCTATCTCAACCCAACTACATGATTGTTCTTTTCTTGCACCATGCACTTTCATAATGGTTCTGGTTCTTGCTGCATCCTCCCACATTTCTTTGGCAGCATAAATGTTTGCTAAAAGCACATATAATCCTCCATCTGAAGGTTTACTTTTCAACAGTCACTTAGCAACAAGCTCACCCAGTTCTAAATTCCCGTGAACTCTACACGCTCTCTCACTGTTTCAGTTGTATACTTTTATATCACCAAAATGATAACTACCCGTGCTTTGCCTATGCAGAAATTGGTCATAGTACCCTCAAAGAAGGAGCTCGGTCTTGCTTTCAAAGGCTGCCAAAAGAATGTTGTTGAAGCATTGGAGGTAACTATGTAATTATCACATCAAGAGTTATTACAGTGGTTTGGAAGTACTTTAACTCAACAATTTTTTTATTTTTGCTCAAGTACATTTTCTAATTGATATGACCTTGATGGATATAGGCCATGAAAGAAGCAGAAGCAATGGTCTTAAGCTGTTTATGAAAGGTATTGATCTACCAGACCCTGTCTCATATTGAAAATCCTGCTTGCCTATCTGATACAGGCGGGAAATGCACCTCTAGCTTTGCTCTTTCTGAGGCATCCTTAGCATTTGTAGTGATATATTCATTTTTAGATTGTTTATATCTAACAGAATTGTGTTATCATTGGAAACGATCTGGTTGATTGGCTTTGTGTAGTATGTGGATTAAATGTGGGTATTGTCTATTTCACGATAGCTTATTTGCTAGCTTTGGTCTTGGTTGGTTTACATCAAAAATTGCTAGTATCCATGAATTAGGCATATGTAGTTTTGTTATGTATTTAGAGTTGGCAGTGTTTGCTTATCATGTTCACAATGCTGCTGCTCTTGGTGGCTAAATAACTGATAAAGAGCTGTCTGTCAGGTTATTGGAGTGATGGGTACTATAATGGAGACATAAAGACAAGAAGTGAGCCTGTTGAGCTAAATGCAGATGAAATGGGATTGCAAAGAAGTGAGCAACTTAGGGAGCTATATGCATCACTTTCGGCCGGTGATAGCAATCCACAAGCTAAGAGGCCTTTTGCCTCTTTATCTCCTGAAGATATATCTCACAGATTTAAAGAGTGGTACTGTTTGGTTCGCATGTCTTTCGCCGTCAGCTCTGCTCAAGGGTAATTCTCTTGATCAACAATTTTTTTCTTTCGCCTTCAGCTTTGGATTGACTTCAAAGTTTGCACCTTTAATCATTATTGTCGTCTGATTGTTTAATTTACTTGTAAAGATTGGGTCTTTGTGTTGGAAATTCTTCATTTATTCTTCTCATTTGCTCATTGTCGGTTTCGGATGCAGTTTAATATTTCTGGTGATCAGGGTCGTTAATTGTCGAAATTCAGGTTCAGGTGTCACTTCTTTGGTGTAAAAGTGTCCTGCTTTTGTTGTTCATCTTGGTTTTCTTTATTTTTCGTATAATTCGACGCGCGGTGGGGGGGGATCTTGTCGTTCTCGGTGGCATCTGTGGTGGAGGGCTTTCTCCAACAGCACGGAGCTCGTCTTAGCAGCAGAGACTTAGCGTCCAGAAAAGCAGAGGAATCAGGTTGGCTTGCTTTTTTACTTTTCAATTGCAGTGGTTAATGTTGTGCTGTGTTGGGTAGTAAATGTTGAGGTTTTCGTTGCACTTGTCTTGAGCGTAATCAAGAATGTGCATTCTAGAGCTTACTTCATTCTTTTACTTCTGTCACTTTGATAAAGTTTAATTGTCTGTGGTGATTGGAGCTGCAGGGCTTCTAGAATTCGCTACTCTATAGACTTCAAACATCTACAAGTTTTTGTTTTCTTCCTAAAACCACTTAGAAAGTAAAAAGAAACATATGAAAATAATTTGCTCTTTTCTTTTCAGCCTCCAGAAGGCATGAAGTAGCAGGGTGGCTAAGAAGGACTGTGGGGGTAATTGGTGCTAATGATTTGCCTGCATAGCCTACAGAGGATGAATTTAGTCTGGTACTGAGAAATGGAATAATTCGGTGCAACCTGGTGCCATACCCGAGGTGTGTGTGATAATGGAAAATTGTCAATCATTTTGTTTGAATTGGCTGTTTCATATCTTATGATGTGTTATTTTGTCAAGCAGGTAGTGGAAGCTCCTGATTCGGCTCTTCCCCCAGATGGGGCAGCCCTAACAGCTTATCAATATTTTGAGAACGTGAGGAACTTTCTTGTTGCTGTGGAGGAGATGGGAATTCCAAGTTTTGAGGCTTCTGCCTTAAACCAGGTTGGTTGCTGAACTTCTTAGCAGGCTTCCTGTGAGTTGATAGAAATAGGTGATGTGTACTACTCAACAATCTTCTATTTTTCTTTGTGATGATTTTTATTATACTTGAAAAAGGTATAGGACAATTACTATTAAGTTGACATTCTTTTTATACAATTTATTTGGTGTGATATACACAACACCATGTGTGTTTGTTCTCTAGATACATTGGTTAGTCCAAACTGCATATTTTCTTATTTAAACAAATTAGAAATCACCTATACCACTTGTCACTGCAGATTTTGTAATGTATTTTCTGTTTTTAAATAACATACCTATTTTTACGCTTCTCTTTGTGATCAGGGAGGCATATGTCAGAGGGTTGTAAACTGCATTCTTGCACTTAAATCCTACAATGAATGGAAACAAGCTGGCGGAAATGGTTGCTGGAGATATGGCAGCAACTTGAAACCCACAAACTCTGGGAAATTTTTTATGCGCAAGCATTCTAAACCTCGTGTTAGGCTTTTTATCAAGAAATCAGTCAATTAATGATAAATTCTCGGAGGGCTTAGTCGAACAGTGGATGCACTGTGAGCATCTTCCTGAAGAATCCTCCAGCACTGTAAGACAATTTACACTTATTGGCTGATAGACATATTTGTGTTGTTGGTGTAAAGATCACTATTTTATATTTTTGTAGAATAGTTCCCTCCCTTTAAATACTTCTGCAAGAAGTTTTATGCGACAAGAAGCTGGAAGATGTTCCAGCAGTAAGTCATACATATACATACAGTTGTAATTTCTTTAAATGTTTATTTAAGCATTTGTGAAAAATGAATCAAAACTGCTCTGTGCAGCTAGTTGAAGCTCTGTTGAATGAAGTGATGAAAGAGTTTGAACATAGGTTTGCAACTCAAAATGAAATGGTAAGCATTTAGATCCCTATTTGGGCGCCACTTTTGTGTTAATTCTGTTGCTAGTATGAAATGACCATGTGTTAAAAGAGGAGCCGTTAATATGTCATGTTACTAGGTATAGTTATTTATTTTATTTCATGCAATTAACTGGCTACTGAAACTTTTATATGATAAACTTCTTTTCGCGTATTATATTCTACATTTTATTGTCTTTATGTGGGCCATTCAATCACATTTATGATTTTTTTCTACCATACAGATTAAAACAACGGCTAAGGAGCCTGTTGTATATGGCTTGAACAAATCTTTTTCCAAATCTAAGGTTCCACCTTCACTAGCATCTGCTACATCCAATACAATGAGTATTTTAACGTTAATAATATATGCACTGAATAATATTATGCAGTTTTATAACAATGTCTTTTGTATTTGATAAAAAACACAACACAGGATACTGAACAAAAGAAAACCATGCAAGTGAAAAAAGATAGCTGCTTGCATTTAGGAATCGTTGATGGTGTAATGGTGCTGATTATGTTGTTTTTATCAATACAGCTCAAGAGTTTGATGGTAGTGACTCTGGTGCTCGAGCTGATGAGGCTGTCTCATGGAGCAAAATATGTGGTTCTGTAAAAACTGTATCTATTGTTCCAAGCTTCCCACATTATTACATGTATAAAGTATTTTTACCTTGTAAAGTTATTATCTTTTGGCAACATTGTAAAGTTATTTTTTATCAATGCAAAATATAGTTTGTGTACAATGTGGTACTAATTATATAAATAATATATGAGGATATCTTTTGTATTTATGAATAATGTTTATTATTTGGAATAGTAGCAGCATAAAACTGCTGATTTTTTTCTATTTTTTCGAGCTCTATACCGACAGATAAAATCTGTCACAAATGACCTCAAACCGTCACAATAAGTAATTAACGGAGTCTAGAGTCCGTCTTCAAAACAGTCGCTAAAAGTCTACACCGGCGGCAGAAAACCGTCGCTAAAATACACTTGCGACAGAAACAAATCCGTCGGAAATACTGTCGGTAAAGATATTAGCGACAGATTGGCAATTTTCTGTCGAAATGTCATTAGCGGCGCCACTTATAACAACGGACCGCGCGACGGAAAACATCTGTCGATATAAATCTCTAGCGACAGATTAAGGACTTTTAGCGACAGTTTTGGCCGTCGCTAAAAGCCAAATTTGTTGTTGTGATGGAAATGAGTGGGTGAACATATGGAAAATGTGTAGGAATCTGCTGTAGGGTTAAAACTGCCCAGCCATGAGGATCATTTTTTTACGTAAAAGTGGCAAGGGCTCAAATATATTTTGAATGCATTAAAGAACAATTAATTGTGTTTTTTTATATACTGCATGCATTTAGCTGTTAGCCTAGCATTCAATAAAACCTGATGCATAATTAATTAGAAAGGAAAGACGAAAAAAAGAGATAAAAAATAGTACTCTCTTAACATCAATGGCCGCCCTCGCTTTGAAAACGAAAAAGAGAAAAAGCTTCCAATCATGCACGAGTGGAGATTTCAGTAGCATCTCACGTGCTTTTAGTTTCATTTTGTTGCATAATGCATGAGACTGTCACGTGCAAATGGTATTATCAATTGTGCAAGGCCAGTGCCCCAGCTCCGTTAAGTACATTCTATGATTATTTTCTTTTAGAGAACGACATTCTGTGATTAATTCAATCTACAACTTCCTACCCTGCCAGATGTCCAAGAACATTAACAAAAAGCGAGGCTTAATGCAGCTTTATGTCTTCATGACACCCATAAAAGTGGATTTCCCGCAATTGCCAATCCATTTCAGAGTTGGCGTTTGAAACTTTATCGTTACAGGTTCAGGTGCCAAATGCCAAACCACAAAAGAGTTGCAAGCTTAAGTCAGATGGGATTACTAATGTACGTATGATTATTAGTAGCATGAATTGGTGGTGAACCATAAACATGAATTAGCTAGTTGAGCTGGACAAATTGACGGCAACTAGATAAAGACAAGCTGGTTCAGAAAACCAAACGCGAATCTTTTGTACAGTTGAAAGTGTCCAGCGTTAATACGTTAATTGAATAGGGGCATCGTGTTAATGGAAGGCAACCCGAATCTTTAACTTTAGTTATCGAGGCCAGTTACGTATTTTAGCAATTAGCAATCGTGAGAAGAAGTCCCTCTTTGTCCCCAGTCTCCGGCTAACGCTTCCCAGTCCGTCTAGACCCCCTTGGAAGTAGTAACTTCGATTCTCATCATCGTAGTTTTACAAGTTTAGTAAAGTCAATTAATGAACTGCCTCTTTATTTGGATTTTTATTACTATAATCGCTCCTAAGCACTGACCTGTAGCACAAAAACATAGAACTTTGATAGTCCCACCTCAGTACTAGCCTCTCTCTCCTGAAATGTGAATGCGAGGAATTATATTCCTTTAATTTAAAAGTCCTAGACCCACCAAAAGCACAAGCATAGAGTAAAAGATGTAATAAGAAAAGTAAAAATGAGATCTTTTAAACTTTTGGGCTTTAGGGCTGGGCCGTTTGGGGCGTGATTAAAAGCAAAACATCCCATCTAGATGTTTTGCTACACTGTAGCATCTGGAGATTTCATATATCCAGGTGAAACACCTCAGTTGGATGTAAAAATCCACATGGATGCTACAGTAGATATCCAATATCCAGTCTGGATATTTTAACCACTATGAGCTCTCACAAGTAACAACGTTGCATTTGTTGTAAAAAAAAAGTAGCGGCATTATTGTGATAACAGTCTTGATTATGCAAGTGCTATATCATCCAATTCTCATACTAATAATTATCACTTTTCAAACCTTTTGGGGGTTGCGTATCTTCTAAGCGAAAGAAGTCCCTATCACTAAACAAGTTCAACTTCTAACAGAACAAGTTTTAGATTAATATATTTTACAACTTCCAAGTCCAAACTAAAGAATTAAACCTACATCATGTATAAAAAAAAAAGAGAATTAAACCCACATCAGATTACGGCCCCAATTTTTTTGGACAACAAGTGGTGTTGAGTCAGGCACCAATCCCCTCTGGCATGAACAAGTCCCACCCAATTTATGCACCGGGTAAATCAGACATAATAATCTAGAGTAAAAGTGCCAAATCGAGTGGGGGTTTGAACTCAAAAGCTTGGCTTCAGAATAGCTGCGTCCTGGCCATCACTCTTGGTGGTTCCCTATAGAAAATAACCTTTGTGATTGTCAATCTTTCATCATACGGTAATGGTTTTTGAGGTTTTTCTTTTCATACAAAAATCATCATAAGGAAAGTTGACTTAATTAATTTCTGATCCTTAAATAAAAAAAGTGTAATTTCTGTTCGTGAGATGGCTCCTGCGTAATTACGTAAAACTCTGAGGGAGACATCTGGAAGTGAAAAGAAAGCGGGGAGTCCAGCGAGTTGGAAGGAGCGACTGTGGATGTTGAAGGACGGCCGCGTTTGATATTTTCGTTTAGAAGATCGCCATATCTTCGCCTTCGTTTCTGCAATCTCTTCTCCGCTTCTTCTTCTGCTTCTTCTCTGTTTCTGGTCGTCATCTATCTTCTCCCTCGCTTTCCCTTCACCACAGCAACCAAAGACTCAGTCTTTCTGCCAAGTAGTTTCCGTATTTGACCTCATACGAGGCATACCCCTACCAGCCGCCAGCTTCGATTCTTCCTGTTATGTCAAGCCTCTTCTAAAGCAAAGTCAATCAATTTCAGAGCAAAAAGAAGTAAGAGATGGAAATCGGAAGAAGAACAATACAGTATGTTTCTACAGGTAATGGCTGGAAGGAATAGCTAGAGATATTGTTTGGCCGAAGGGAAGAAGGTGAAGAATTATGGGGACGGGGAAGCAGCATCGGTGGAAGATGAAGATCTCCTTTTACAAATTCTCCGACCCACATCGCCAGAAGCCCCCGCCTCAAGAGTTCGTCTGCCTCATCTCCGGCTCTCTTATGGCCGACCCCGTCATCGTCCCCTCCGGTCAGACCTTCGAGCGCTGCTCTATTTTGGCCTGCAGGGAGCTTGGCTACTCACCCTCCCTCCCAGATGGCTCCCGCCCCGACCTTTCCTCCCTCATCCCCAATCTCGCCCTTAAGTCCGCCGTCATGAGCTGGTGCGATATGGCCGGCGTCGACCGCCCGACTCCGCTCTCGATGGACGCTACCAGGGATATCGTCCGCCGCCTTATCGCTTCCTCCAGGGAACTCCGCGGATCCTCTCAGGCGCATCACCAGTCCTCCTCCTCCTTCGCTGTAGATGCGCCGGCGGAGAATAGCAAGGAGGGACCTTTCATAGAGAAAGAGAAAGAGGATGCAGCGGCGGTCGGAACGGCGACTGTCGTGGAGAGTTCGGAGAGGGAATTATTGGAGGGCGTCGCAGAGCACCCGCAGTTGAAGTACTTCTACGCCGCGACGGAGGTAAACCGCCTCCCGAAGCCGCTCTACTTGTCGAGCCCGGAAGAGTTAGTTACGGCTGCGCCGACGACGCCGTTACCTCTTGCCACGAAGCCCTCTTGCTTCTCCGCCGCCAATACCTCGTCATCGTCCTCCTCTTCTTCGGTGACGGATGTCGAGTCCCTCGCCCCTGCCGCCGCCACGGCCCTGGAGGAGGAAATCTACGCCAAGCTCAGGAGTCCACAGGAGCTGGACCAGGAGGAAGGGCTGATATCTCTGAGGAGGGTCACCAAGACCAGCCCGGAGCAGAGGGTGTCGCTCTGTACGCCGCGGTTGCTGGCGGCGCTCCGGCCGCTTCTGGTCTCCCGCTACTCGGGCATCCAGGTCAACTCGGTGGCCTCTCTCGTAAATTTGTCTCTGGAGAAGGGCAATAAGGTCCAAATCGTCCGTTCCGGGACGGTCCCTCCGCTGATCGACGCGCTAAAGGGCGGCTTCCTGGAGGCGCAGGAGCACGCGGCCGGCGCCATCTTCAGCCTGGCCCTCGACGACGAGAACAAGATGGCGATTGGGGTCCTCGGGGCACTCCCGCCGCTGCTACACCTGTTGGCGCGCTCGGAGGCGAAGCGGGCTCGCCAGGATGCCGCCATGGCCCTCTACCACCTATCCCTCGCCCAGGCGAACCGGTCTAAGCTGGTGAAGCTGGGCGCCATCCCGATTTTGTTGGGTCTGGCGCACGACGGGGGCGGCGGAGGACTGGCGACTCGGGCATTGATCATACTGAGCAACTTGGCGGCGAGCGCGGAGGGGCGGGCGGCGCTGCTGGACGCTCACGCGGTGGAGAGGTTGGTGAGGCTGCTGAGGGAGGTGGGGACGGATGCAGCGATGAGGGAGAACTGCGTGGCGGTTCTGTACGCGCTGAGCCAGAGCGGGATGAGGTTCAGGGGGTCGGCGAAGGCGGCGGGGGCGGGGGCGGCTGAGGTGCTGAGGGAGGTGGCGGAGACGGGGGGAGAGCGGGCGAGGGAGAAGGCGAAGAGGATGCTGAGGATGTTGAGGGAGAGGAGGAGTGAGGAAGGGTTCGAGTCGCTGAGAGGGAACGAGGAGGAAGAGGACGGCGGCTGGGAAGGGGAGGACGACGGCAGGGACTCGGATTCGGTGGTTGCGTTTCGGCGGACGCTGGGTATCGGGAGGAACGTATCGGGTGCCAATTCCACCGAATTCTGATCAAATGATTCTCTATTTTTTTTTACCATTTTATTGTAATTAATCTATGTGGAAAATGAATTTGTTTGTATTTATTTTCTGGCATTAGCTAACATAAACAGGCTTAGACTTATAGCGAGCTGATATTACACGCTCGAGCTGTTTTGAATCTCCGGCACCTTATCTAGCACCGATGGCAAACTGAGGCCAGGTTGTGTTTGCCGATTGCGGCGACTTCTCCGGCCTTGAACGCATTGAAGACATGGAATGCTTTTAGGCTGCTTTTGGAGACACAAATTTTGATTTGGGCAGAATATTAAGAATTCATATATTTTTTAATTCGCACCAGGCGAATTTAGATTCAGATATATGTTGTGTGTTTACATTTATTTGAATATTTGTATTTCATGAGAAGGATTTAGAGCAGATGACATGCTAGACCCCTTCATCTCCCTCGCCGTCTTTGATGTGAATCAACCTATACTGACGGATGCCATTATTTGCAATTTTATGGAAGATTGCTTTGGAGATTATGTGGGCTCAAGTTGTTTGCTAATTTTGTATGAAAGTTAGGTAGGGGATGGAGGTGGAGGCCTACTAAAAGAAGCAAGAAGCCCAAAATTGGTTGGTCCAAGCACTAGATGACCATTCAAACTCCAAGACTCATAATTAAGGCCCATTGTCACTTCCCAACCACCCTAGGAAAGTTATTTTTTGGTTTTAAATTCTCCTAGAAAGCTGTTTTAGCCTTTATTAATTACTGTTTGACTTTGTGTACGAATTTGGGCTTATATAAAGGCTTCTAAGTAATGGAATAACAGCTTTTGGATTGTGTTTTATGAGATTACCATATGTTGTGAGTGTGAGGTTGTTCCTATACTATCCAACCCCTCCCTGGCTCTAGTTCTATGAACTGAGTTTTAGAAGCCTATTTGTTCGTTAGTGTTACCTCTGTTCAAGTAGTAGACGATAGTTTGTGCGTATATTCCCTTTGCTGGATTCCGTTCAAGTTCTTCTATCGATCAACATCTTCTTGGTCTTTTGCTGCGTATACATCAGTCTTCTTCCTCCTCTCCCTCTCCTCCCTCATCAATCGTCATCCTCCTCCCATCCACCTCATGCTCCATACACTCCTCCACTCCCCAAATCTCCTCCTCCTAGCCTACAAGGCTCTTCTTCTCTTCCTTGTTGTCTTTGGTGACGGTGCTGTCTCTTGCAGCATCCTCAATAAGTTCTTCGGCCACCCAGTTTGCCTCGCTGCCTCCCTCATACCCTCAATAGCAAAGGTGGGCGGTAGCTTCTTGGTTTGGTGGACAGCCGACCAGAGGATGAGTTGCAGGAGTAGATCTACCCTAACTCCCAAAAGCCCGAGTCTAAGTGAATTTTCAAATGACGTCTCTGACACATCATTTGAAAATCTCCACTTTTGTGTATAACATGTAGATTCGTAAATTCGCACAGATTTAGGTAGAAATCAAAATCCATCATAAAATGGAAGTTAAACAAAGGATTTGGTTTTTTACCCCCAAATCCAAATCCCAAAATGTAAATCTACGCTAAGACAGTTGCAGCTTGAAGAAGATGAAGTTACAGCCTTACACTCATCGCCCAAAAAACATCATGTTTGTAAGGTGTTTGACATGAGACATGGCTAGGGTAAGGGGCGGACGCAGGATTTTCATAGATGGGGTATGGCCATTTTGAGATGGGGGTAAGGTAAGAGGAATTTTCAGGTAAGTTTTAAACATGGATGAAATGTATATGTAATTTTAATGAAATTGATGAAACCTAGACACCCATGCATTACACGTAGGTCCACCCCTGGCTAGGGTGACCCAATTTCCGCCTTCGTTTTTGCCTAATAAGGTGCCAAGTGCCTTTATATCCATCATAATATAGTACATAGCGAGGAATTTTTCAGTGTATTCCTTACACCAAGCTAGCTGTGTCTTTCTCACTCACTTACTAACACGTATATCACCAGTATATCATTAGTGATCCTTGCTGACAACTGTGTTAGCAAGTGAACGGTGAAACACATACGGTGTCATAAATACACTAAAAATATTTCTCATATAGAGGGCAAACAAACCATGGAATGTCGTCTGGCTGATATATACATCGAAACACCTAAATATCGTTTTTCAGAAATTTTCAAAATATCGCCGTCGGCATTTTTATAAAATATTAAAAAAAATAAATTTAAAAAGAAAAAAATGACTTTCCTGTTTGTTTCCCATCCTAGTTTTGAATTATATATGCATATTTTGAAATCTATGCTTTGTCTAAATTAGTATGGGAAAAGTTTAAATGAGATCGCTCTCATATTGCTTATATGAGGCCACTTTGAATCGTAGCCATTGGATCTTGATCTGACGGCTACAAATATCCATAATCATCTCACCCACTCCTTGATGTGACACACTCACCTACCCATTGATTTGATATCTACCCTCCGATCGGAATCTAATGGCAATAAAGATTGGCCTCATGCTCCTTATATGAGAACGATCTCATGTAAACTTATCTCAATTAGTATTACTCATTTTATAAGTTATATTGTGAAATAAGCTTACATAGAATCCTATAGGAGATAGAGTAACGATTGGGGGTTCCTCCAAAACATAGAAGATAAAATTAAATCTAACCCAAACTAAATAAATATTAATTTCTTAACAACATTACGCTAAATAAAAAACCTCACTATATAAAATTACAATCAAACCTCCTAATTGGTCCCACAATGGCTACGCATCACACTTCCTCTTCTTCCTTCTCATCCTCCCCCTCTACCATCTCATCCTCTTCTTCCTCCTCCTTTTTGTTATTGATCTTCTTCTTCTTCTGGTTCTTGATCTTAAAATCTTGTTCCCATGGACATTTTTTATCGCGTGCCGATATGAATTTAAAAATCTGCTGTGGTCTTAAATATATTATGACATGTTTCACAACCAAATTTTTCTCTGTGCACCGCCTTATTGTGAAAATAAAATCAATATAGAACAGATGGAATAGTGGGAATATTCTTGTGACAACCATGATTTTTTCATTTACTATCTTAAACCATCAATATGTTTTTTTTTTATAAACTTTCACGTGTGAGTCAATTGAACTTGTGCATGTTGGTCTTCTTTCTGGACTGGTCACCCTAAAATGTATAATAGACACTTGTTTATAAACAATTTGCACATTAGGGTGGACATTAGGGATTTTGTTTTTTAAAATAGTTTCTCCGCTCTTAGGCTTGACCACCTACTAGCCTCGTTAAGGTCTAAGAGCACCTCCAATCGCATTTGTCAAATATACATATTGTGGTTGTGTACTCTGCAAAGTTTGATCAAAACACTTACCTCCGTGGCAATTAATAAACTTGTGAGCTCACCATGTGTCTCAAATTTATTATTTTAGTGTAATATGAACTCATACTAAACCACCCTAAAAGATAAAGTATCAGAGTGTAATGGATTGGTTTGCCATATTTGAGAGTAAAAAGTGGTTTATTATTGAGGCGTCGAATGACAGCCCATTATAGAGACTTTTCTGCAATGGCTTTGTCAAAGGGCAGAGTCAGTTTTGACAAAGGTGGGTTTTCAATGTCCTTCAATTCCTTCTAATTAGGTTGCCTATTTGCACCACTCAATTTATTACATGTAGAGGATAAGAAAAGGAATTTGGACATAACTTACCAACTTAATGATCGTCAACCTCTCATCAGAAACGTGACAGAAATTTCTTTTGAGGTAATAAAGAAGCTTCGTCATATTCTAGGCACCAAATTATACGAAGAATTTCGGTCATTTTTTCGAATTTTCCCAAACCAAAATGACCCCTTTCCTTGGTAGTAATTTTTCATTGTATTTACTACACCAGGCTGGTTGTGTGTGTCACCACTCATGGGCTGACACATTAGCATCAGGGCCCACATGTAGCCTTGATGACTAATGTGTCGGCCCGTGAATGGTGATACGCACGGCCAGCCTGGTGTAGTAAATACACTGAAATATTTTTCCTTGCCCAAATGGAGGCAAATCCAAACTCGTCCCTATGTTTTCAACCAAAGTGAGTCGATTCTAAATTTGTAGAAGGCCCACTGAGTGGTTTGGGCCCAAAATTCCCTCAACCAAAGTGCTCCAAATTGGGCCTTCGTGGGCCACACCAGATGGGCAATCCTGAGGAAGAGTACGTGTGGACTCTGGAGTGATCCGGAAAAAGATTGATTTATATTTTAGGAAAGTGAGGAAAAACAGGGTCCACTGGGGAAGTGGCTTGCCGCTACCACATGAGGTGCTTCTGCTTCTCAAATTGGATAATCTTGCATTTGCAGTTTCCAATTCCCAACTGGTTGGAGGCGCCATGACTCTCCACACCTCCACTTGCCACACCTTTAAGGTGCCCGTCCTCACTTCTTCCCCGCGACGCTCATCTTCTCATGTAATCCGAGCCAAAGGTTCTGTTTTTTTTTTCGTCTTTGTTCTATCTCTCTTGTTGGTGTTGTTCAATCAGTTGTTGAGTATTGCGGGCTGTTAGGATTTAAGCCTATAAAGACATTTGATAGAGCGAAGTTGAATTTCATCGGTTTTGAATGCTGTTTAATAACTACTTCGTATTCTTAGTCTTAACTATAGTGGTAGTGGTGGGGGACGGCTGGGAAAGATGTCACTTTTTTGGAGGTTTTTATTGGAAACACGAGAGTAAAACACAACCTTATTAACTTGTAATTTCTATGAAAGTGCGGTTAAATATAGGAATTAAGGGTAAAGGGAGCTATGTGCTTCCCCATTTTTTAGAAAAAAGTTGTCTTAGATTTTTACATAATCAATTGTTTCAGTAATGTGGTGGAGTTCACACTTGATATGGGGGAATTCTACATGGTAACTCTGGGGCTAGCCATATGGTGCGAGGCCAAATGTTGGATAAGTGATGGAGGGTGCTTAAGTGAGCATTGTGATATGGATTAAGGAAGAGGTTAGAAGCAACTAAATTGAAAGTTGTGATGGTATGAGGAACTTGGGAGCAGCAAAAGAAAGGTAAAAGTCAGAAGTTTTGTATTAGATGTCATGGATTGTGTAAAGAGGATTTTTATTGTGAAAAAAAGACTGGTGATGTGAGCAGATAACAACTGGTTGACAGCCATGGAGGGCGTGATGAAGACTCAAAGAGAAAAAATTTAAATTGCTTGTAATTAATTGTGTATGCTTTATATACGTTAGAAGATTACTATTGTCATATTGAATAGCAACAACTGGTG
The DNA here is from genome assembly GCA_039654745.1 of Houttuynia cordata. Lineage (NCBI taxonomy): Eukaryota > Viridiplantae > Streptophyta > Magnoliopsida > Piperales > Saururaceae > Houttuynia > Houttuynia cordata. The sequence continues at coordinate 4,108,705 of CM077513.1, read as the reverse complement.
CCAAGTTTATGAATCGTAAGGATGGACTTATTGGTCCTGTCAGGATTTGGATCCACAAAGATCATATAAAAGCAAATGAATGTTCGTTACTTCATCTGTCCCACGTTGATAGTCCCATTTGGTTTTTTGAATTCATTTTGGAAAGTCAAATGGGACTTAAAGTGATTTGGAAGATATATGCCACATGTGGATGATATTCTACTACGAATAATGCATTCAATTGTGGGGATTTTTAGCAAGCACAAGATGTCTTATTGGTTTATTTTCTGCTGAAAACTGATAGCAGCAGAAACTTTTTCATAAGTGTTCTTAGGAACTTGCATTCTGCATCTTTGGATTATCATATATATGAGTCCAGAAATAGTTTTGGATACCAAACTTGTTAGATAGCTATTGTTTCCTAATAGCTTAAGCTGTTAGGAAACACATTTTCAACCATATGGATTTTATATTTCAACACTCCCCTGCATGTGCAAGGGATTTGTAAGCGCCTGCCAAGCTTTGCACATGGATATAGCTATGGAGAAGACAATGTGGGGCAAATATGCCTCCAACATGATGTCAAAATAATGACTTTTTGCCTCCACAGGGATTTGAACAAACAAGTAACTAACCTCCCGAAGACTCTCTTATATAACTGTTGTTTCCGAATAATTTAACTAGTAAGAAACAGATTATCTATCGTATATTTTAACAAACTGACTTCATTGAATGTGGTGCGTGTTTATTCTGTTAAGGTTTAATCATCATTTGTTTGGTATATGGTTTTCGTAATTCTTGATTAAAAAGAATTCATCTGTTGGAAAGCTGCATTACATCAAACTAAGAAGGGCCACCACTGGTCTTGGTTTGGTCCACAAACCACGCCTGGGAATGGTCGGATGAAGATCTTTAGAAAATGGGCCTCAGTAAATTTCATTTCACTCTCTGCTACTTATTTGAAATTCATCTTAAATACTTAAATTATGTTATGGCTACGGGGACTTTGTAGGCCGATATGTTCTGTTAGACCTAATTGGCCCTCGTGAATTATTCTCTTTCTATGTAGAAGTTGCAGTAAGTCATGCTTTATTTTAGCTATCCACAATATTTTTACACTAATCTTCGTATGCTTTATGCAGTGGAGCCTTCTGAGAAGTCGGTTGAGATAATGAGGAAGTTCTCTGAACAGTATGCCCGTCGCTCTGGGACGTACTTTTGTGTTGATAAATCTGTCACAGCTGTAGTGATCAAGGTTGGTCTAGCTACTAACTAGGCTTAAAAAAAGATGTCATTACTTCTTTCCTGAATTTAAATTTATGAAGTTATATGTTATACTCTTTTTGATACTTCTGTGTTGCTTCAGTTGTTAGTCATTTAGTAGGCTGTCTTTGGCTGTTCTTCGTGCACCTAACTCTTATAAAGACACTAATAGAGAGTAACCATGTTATCCGGACAGGTCTGTGGATGTTTCTAGTGAGCGTACATGAATTTGATTTCATCCCTATGAGCATTACCACTTGACGAGGAATGGGTGGGACATTGTATCACATAGAGCACACCCCATGATCAATATGAGCCCAAAACTGAACAGTTTTTGTAGTAGCTCTTAAGAATAATGTAACTGTATGCGAAGTGATCCGGAGACAAGCTCTTGACTATTATATGTCGGATACATGGAGGTTTTTTTTGATGGGGGGAATAGTAGGAGACATACAGTTTGCACAACATACATGCCACATAACCTTAGCACTCCTGAGAGTTCACTTACTGACGACAATTGCATCGAACATTGATTGCTTTAGAAGCTCTCATTAGCTGGAAAGAAAAGTTATTTTCAATAATTGTAATTTGATATTACACAATTGCCTTACATTATGCATCACACAGTTTTTTGCTTGTCCGTTTGTGTGAGTGGTATGCTCTAATAATATATGGCGGGTGATTTAGACATATATGTTTATCCTATAATTGTGATTGGTTAGCTCTCACTTAAGTGGAGGATAACTGCATTGATATTGGCAGCCCGACCTCTATTGGCGGCTGGCTCGACCTCCATCTTTGTAATCGTCAGTATTATTTTCAGCAATTGAGATTTTTGCCTTTCTCTCTATCAACCAATGTTCTTGCAATTCTATAAATGCATGGTAATGTTTCTGCCTATAGTAGCATCTGCTGTTCCCCTCTTTAGAGGTGTTATGTTTGGGCCACATACTATCTTGCATCGTGTCCTATGAAGGGTAACAAGTTGTCCAAATAGGAAGTTGATTTTGGAAAAATGACTTTTACTTGAACAGGGTTTGGCTGACCACAAGGATTCATTAGGTGCTCCTCTCTGCCCTTGTCGGTAGGTATTATTTTGTTTATGTGGTTGTTTCATTCTTACTCCCTCCGTCCAAAAAAATCTGGCTGCATCTGAAAAATTCTGGATCCAGCATTAGGTGGCTGGATTTTGCATTCAAGTTGGAAGCGCCGTCCAAAAACGTAGGACACAAGGCTTCAAATGCTGTGGGCTCTACAGGCCAATAGATTTAACTGATTTTCAAATGCAGTCAGGTTTTTTTGGATGGATGGAGTAGTAAATATTTGGCTGCTGTTTTGTTTAGTTTTATAATTTTTCCTCTTTTTCTTTGGGAAGGCTCATTCTTGTATGTTTTCCTTTTGGATGACTAATCTTATTGCACTTTCTCTCAGGCATTATGATGATAAAGCTGCAGAGGCAGGCCAGGGGTTTTGGAACTGCCCATGTGTTCCAATGAGGGAGAGGTCTGTAATCCAGATCATTCCAATATTTTCTCATTTTTTTTCCATTCATAGATGTGTTTATCTAGTAGATGTAGTTACATCAAATTGAGGAAGATAATCGCCACTAATATTTATGGTCTCTAATTATCTCTTGTACAATTAAGGAACAAATTTTCGGTTATGTTCATTGAGATATCTACCTTCATGTTCTTATTTTACCGTGGATATTTTCTCATTTACATTCAGTTGTCGAATCAGGGCTGTATGTCTTGTTGTTCCAGGATATCAACTTCGCGGGGGGGGGGGGTGTTGTAGAAAATTTCTTACCTTATTCTGTGTGAATTAGTGAAATATTTTATCATTGTAAATGAAAGAGCAAATTTAAATTATAAGGTCAATTCACAAATTGGAATCATTGCGTGCCATGTGGCAAGTGATTTTGAATAGCTTTAGTTACCTTGATGTATCATTAAAATGTCCTTTGGCAGGAAGGAGTGCCACTGTATGCTTTTTCTTACACCAGAAAATGATTTTGCAGGCAAGGACCAGGTATTAGTTCTTTTACCTTTGTTTATTATCGTCAGTATATGACTACCTCGGTTATCTTTTTCATACTATAACAGTTACCATCTTTGTTATCATCATCTGCTCCTAGCTATTTGGGATAGGGGATGTGGATTTTGTATCTTCTTTTGACTCTTGTTATGATCAAAATGATTATAGAGAAAGAGAGCATCTTTAATCTATTGAACTAAGAGAGCATCATTATATATGCAAATACAAGAGTTTTGTTTCTATATGTAGGTGAAGTATACGAAAACGGTGCTTATTTGCTTTTTTTTTTTTAATGCAGACCATCTCCTTAGAAGAAATCAAGGAATCAACGGCAAATCTTTAGCCATTAGAATCCCTGTAACTATCATGTTCTTTAATTGGTTTTGCTCTGTTAACCACCATATTGATGTGGGCTTGCCGCATGATTACTGTATCATGGTCCCTTGTATAATCTAATCTCATTATGTACATCCCATCGAGAGCAATAGGTAATGATAATCTAGTTTTGTGAGAATTATACAAGTCGTATGTATCAGGCGGTAATGGGTGTTTTTTTCAAAGGTTGTTATGTTGCATTCACCAGCTTTCATAGTTTCTCTATCCTATTTAACTATTTGATGTGGCTCCATTGTCATGGCCATGCGTGTGACATATATATGGTCGAGGAACAAAACATATTTAAGCTAGGCTAAATGTGAGTAATTATCCAGTGAGACCGGCAAGCCATGTGGGGCTTATACCCACTTTAGAGGAGCCATCGATCTTGAAAATTGATGGCACACACTCTAGCAGGCTCCTGCTGGGCATAATCCCACGTGGCACACCAGTTGTACTGAATAATTTCTCCCATAAAATGTGGATGTAAGAGTGGAGAAATTATTGGGTATCCTTGGCACAATACTCTAGGGCGGCATTAGGGAGCCGTCCATCCTTAGCGCACATGCTTTAGGTGTGCGCTCAGCTGTTTGGTTCCCAATCGAGTGAAGCCAACGCACGCTCCCTAAGACATGGCATCCTGGACAGATGGTACATAGTATTTCCATTTTTGTACGCATTTTGCTGTTATTATTTACAAATAATGGGTGTTGCTATGACTTGCCAAGTCTCTTCGTTGTTCATATAAATCTTTTGAACCCGGATTGGACGAGTTACGGTTAGGGGAAAAAATAATTAATGGCTTTTATCATTTGAGATTTGTTCCATGAAATTAGCTTAAAAGATCTAGTGAGAGAGGGCGAATCGAAGAAGTTTCAACATATGCAAGGGCTTATATAAAAAAAATTTATACAAGGGCCAAATGTTCCCACCCATAGTGATTTCATTCATCCTTCTTGATCACTTTTACCTGTAAATTTGAAGCTCTTATTGTCAAAAAAATGGAAGATAATCCAATAATGACAATCCTGCTTGCAACATTTTTTTCCCTACATCTGCCACGCCCCCATGGTCACACATCTGCAATGTAATAATCATGTGAACGAGAAAAATATTAATCGCGATATGCACTCGGTTTTCCGAGGCCATCGAGAATATTTCGATGATCAAGGTGCACACGCTAGCGCATGTTAACACGAGTAATGCGCAAGAGCACATAGGCTAATGTGAATAATTTCTCGATGTAAACGTTCTGTTTTGTTTTTTAGATAAACCGTGTAAACCTACTTTGCCAAACTAGTCTCCAAAAAAACACTACTTTGGCCCAAAAATAAAGCAGACTCGGAAAAATGCAAAAAAGCAACTGGGTCCAGCGCTGTGCAGCCTAGTCGGCTCCCGTTTGGAAGAGAAAATGGAGTACAAAAATTGGATTTTTAGTTGTATGAGCTCTGGCATTCGGCACTCGTGGGACTGAGAAGTCGATTCGAGAGCCGTCCCATCCATCTTCCCTTTCGTTTCTCAACAGCAGCAGCAGCAGCACTTCTCCCTCCCTTGGTGCTCGGGAAGCCGATCCTCTTCTTCGCTGCGAGGTAATTTGCTTTGTATATTCAATAGGAGCACGTCTTAGCATGCTTGCTGGAGGACTATCGCCATGAGATTTCTTTCGTAGTGCAGCTTTTAACTATTCCATATCTTCTCTTTGGCATTTTTTGGTTTCTAGGGTTTTTGAGCTGCTGAAGAACTCCCTTTTCTAGTAAGATGTCGGGGCCCCGTGTTACCATCACCCTGGGCCGGAGCGGTCAGGTATCTACCCCTTTCACTTCCTCTCGCAGATGCACTATATACTTTTTTGCAATGTTATCGGAGACGTCCGGTAACATTGTTCTTCTATTTTACTTGCTATTGGAGTTTTATCTGTTTGCTGAAACTGCTAGTATTTCATTTCTCCTGTTCTCTGTCGCAAAGTTTCTGAACTTTTGTTGAATAATCTTCAACTTCTTGCAATCGTAGCTTAAATGAATAGTCAGGAGAATATTCTTATAATTTTTCTGAGTTTACGAATTCCATCGGAATAATGAAAATGTTATCTTGCTTTTGAGTAGTTGAAAAATTATCAACTGCCAAAGTTTACTGATTTGTTTTTAACTTCTATATTGCATAAATCTAGTATTCTTCTCTAGTCTAATGAAAATCTCCATTGTTTTTAGTTATTCGGTGTGATACTTATTGTGTTCATTGTTTTTTTATTGTTTACGGCTTTATGCCCTTTAGTGCCAAATTTTTCCACAACTTATCAATTTTTTGCAAATGAACCGAATTGAACCCCTGCTGAACCGAACCCATATTGCGATTTTGTGGTGGAGGGATCCTATTCTGTGTTGTTTTGTTTCCTTTTGTGTCAGAACTGTTGATCTGTTAGTAATTCCAGATCAGGAACAAGGCTGAACCTTACTGTTTCCTGTTTTTTCAATTGTCTTATATCGTTTCTCATGTGTTTAGCATTTGAACTTGCATTGAATGAATTCGAAATGACAGAAAGATGCTATGCGCATAACATTGTAAGAGCAAGTTTGGCCGTCACTTTTCCATACTTTGTGCTGTTATGCAAACATATTTGAGACGTGAGAAATAACTGGGGATGGATGTCTTGAAATTCAGATAATCTCGTGTTTTAGAACTTTGATTGTTGATTGATAACCTGCTGGTAGTTTGTATTAATTTCTTATGCAACTGCAGGTTGTGAGAAAAGCACCATCTGAAGCAGATGGGTCTGATTATATGTCTTCACCTGGCAGGAAGAGACCCATGAGAGAAAGATTGGGAGCCAATGTTGATAACTCTAAAAACAAGCGGTATGTTTTCTGTTTCTGATTCATGCCTTTGAATGATGCACTAGTTCCTGGTGCATTCCTTTCATGTTTAATACCAAGTATGTGCATGTCAGTTGATCTTCAGTGTACGCAATTTTTTCTTATTTGAGTTCAATAATATTAAGACAACTACGGCTGCAGATTCAATAGTTAGGGGCACCTCTTTCTGTTCTTTCCGGACTTTATTTAATTAGTTTCTAGTACAAACTTCAACTTTGTTATTAGAGAAACTTCTTTTGATGATAACTAACACAGTTAACCTACAAAATGTTTTGAGTTTCAATATCTGTGTCAATGATTGATATTTTTGTTCTGTTATGCAGCTTAGGAGTAGAAAATAACAGATGGAGTAGAGATGGAGAGGACGAGAAGATGTATATTCCTGGTATCCATATCAAGTAACATTTTATCTGTGGTTTTGGATGCTCAATTTGAGTTGTTTTCCGGTGCTTCTCTTTTTGGTGTTTTTTTTGTCAATCTATCATAGACTAATACTAACAAACACTTTACAGCAACAGTAAACATAGAGCAGTTCTAATCGTACATCTTTGATTTTTCTTTGAGTTGGTGTCTCTGCTTTTTAGTAAATTTGGAACCCTTGATAACATAAGCAATCGGTCGTGATGACCTGCGATATAAACTTATGCGCAAAAGCTTATCTGGGAGAAAAGGTGGTGACATGGAACGAGGTGTCCCTGACCTGCGGAAGGTGCTTTCAAGAACAGTTCAGCGCCCGATAAGATACGTTAGTACGCAGATGCAGCCTCCTGAATCAAAACCCAGCAGCATTCTTAGGCGGATTCCTTCTACTAGAAGTGCGGATGACTTGCTTCGACTAGAATCTATGAGGAAATCTTACTCTTCTTGGAGAGCTGATGGTTTAAGACATAGATCTCCAGATAGATTTTTGAGTTCTTCTCGAGGAGGTATCTCTCCCCAAAGAAGTATAGATGACCTAAGAACTGTTTCGTCACTGAGGCACATTGATGCTGCAAGACCTTCAAATCCTTATTTGACTAGAGGCACTGTGGATGCTTCCAGGCCAACAACTTTTATGACAAAAACTCCTGTAATTGTTGAATCTGTAAAACCAGTGACGAGGCTTCTTCCATCTACTGGAGCTGTACATAAGAGTTCTTACATGGAACGGGTAACTTTTGCACCATCCATTTTTCATTGTTGGCCTTATCATTTCATTATCCCGATGAGTGGCAATATCTGCATTTTGATTCCCGTATATGGAAACTATGCAATCCAAATTATTTGTTAAAAGCTCATTTTCCTTGGATGGAACTGCCAAACAATGACCCGATAAAAATTCTGGCCATCTGATGGATGCAATTTTAACATTTTTAAGTTATTCGCTTGAAGTATATGATTAAATGCTATTTCTCTTTTGGTTGTGGATGTTGTTATTCTTATGTTTATGCATGGAACAAACTATTCTCCCGGGTCCAACTTTTTATTAGAAAATGATTGTAGCATGCTTAACCATCGTGTGAAGCCAGCTATATCATGGTTCACAATATCTCAGATATATCTGTTTCTGCCACTTGGCTGATACAAGATATGGGGGAAGAGTGTATCTTCCCCAGTATCTTAGATATATCCGAAATATCTCAGATATATCTGAGATATTAGCAATATATCTGAGATATTTGCCAATATTTTGAACCCACCCTCACCTTCCAGAGCCCTTCCAAGCACCAGGCGACAACGCTTCCCCCCTTTCAGGCATCTTCTCCGGCCCCAATGACAAATACACTATCATGTTCTTCATTTTATATTCTTGTTTGACTTTTTAAGATGTGCGTCATCATGTTCTCCACTTAATTATTGGTACTACCTTCAAATTTCTTTTATTTATCATTATTGATTATGTTCTTAACTTGATAAATGAAATTTATTTTAGTATAAGTGTGTTCACATGCTGTTATGATTGCTTCAAATAAGTTTTTCGGCTTTTAGATGTCAATATATGCTTAATCCAACAAGATACATGTTCGAACATTTTTGGGTCACCGATATTTTTTTCCAACATCTCTGATATATCTATGATATTTCTCCGAGATATCTTATCTTTAGGTTACCGATATAGCTCTGATAAAAGATATTGCGAACCATGAGCTATATGGACATTTCGTATGACAGAATCATCTCTAGCTTCCCTCATTTGAGGATTGCTATAGTAAGGTTATCTGGTGTAGAAACCTATCTAACTTGGACATATGTTATTGGCGTCATCCAAAGATTCTTAAAATGTGAAGTGAGACTCTTAATTTGGAGGTCAGAAATGGAGTCCATCAGTTATTAATTTTCCACAATGGCATCTCTCAATTTTTTTGACATAGGTCACCTATGCCTATAAACATTGTCATTTGCTTGATTGGTGTCTATTATGAATTATTTTCTCTATGTATAATGATTTAGGCTGCCTTCACATCTATTTTTTCTGAAGCAGGCTGAAGAACCTCTTAGTGTTGCAGGCTTGCTGCATTCTCTGGGTTTAGGAAAATATGCTATTAATTTTCAGGCAGAAGAGGTAATGTATTATGCAAGTGCATTTTTATGTAATTCCCGTTTTTATATTCAACTTGCGAAATATATCTTTAATAAGTATACAATCTATGTTGGTACCCCATCAAGCATTGCACGTGAACTTAATAAACAGAGTGGTCACATCCACCCATACAACAGGGGCCTGCTCCTTGCCCCAGAAATCGGGCCAGAGCTTATGCTATGGTAATGTTAGCCAATTTCTCTAAACAAAGATCAATCTTGTTGGCACCATCGGCGCACCGCCGTCATCTCTGATCATACAACCTCCACTTTCCTTTGCCATTTTGGTCTCCAATCGGGCAACCTCCCCTTTCCCCTTTCTCTGATCAATCATATTTGAGTTCTCTTATCCCTATCTAACCTGTAAAATATTGAACAGTTCAGAAGCAGTTACAATATGTATGACTGTAAACTTGTATCAATTCTATTATTGCATACATTTCTGGCTTTGGTTTATATTGTTAATCAGCACTCAATTTCATCTCTTATTCAATAGGATTTGCAATTTGTGGTTTGAATGTGCAAAATAAAATTAGATGTTTATTTGCTTCTTTTGAGTATTTACAACATTTTTTTGCCCATGAAAAGATTTGAATGGACTATGTGGCTTCTGAAAGAAAGACCAGTATTTCTGAACTGAAAACATACCAGATCTTGATGTTATATTATGAATAAACAACTTTGTTAAAGAAGATCCAATCTTTAAGCATTTTTTTCATTTTCTTTTTTGGATTGCCTTTTTCATATACAATACTCTTCCTGGAAATATTATGGAAACTGAAGTGCACTCGTCTCATTTTCTCCTTACAAATTGCTCCTCTTCTGGATAGTATTTTTTGCCCTAAAATTCAAAGCACGTTTGGCACTTTAAGATAAGGGTTTGTTGAATGTTTGGATATTTGGTTGTATAGGTAGTGCATGTGATATTGCCAATTGTTCCATCTTCTTGCTGGTATAATATCTAGTTAGATATGGTTCTCAGGTTGACGTGGCTGCCTTGAAACAAATGGGAGACAGTGACCTCAAAGATCTCGGGATACCAATGGTAACTAGACTTTGCTTTCATGGTTAATTTCTTTCATCTCCATGTTAGCCTTTATGAGAATTCATTGCAACAGTGATAAATGCATAAAAGATACAGAATCGTTCGTGGCAAAAGACAGTTTTCTCTAGTTTGGTAGAAGTAGGCATTAAAGATATCCTTGATCTAACTATTCTTTGTCAATGTGTAACAATAATTATGCTTGAGAAGTGCCAAATAGAAGTTAAGGGGCTTCTTTTTTATTTTGTTGGCTCAGCAAGGGCTTCTTTTTTTGAAGCTGCTTTTATAATTATAATACTAGATGGTTTCCTATGTCTATTTTACAGGAGAGCTTTTGACTTTAAGCTGGTTTTAATTTGTATTGTTGAGAGTTGAGACTAGTCTAGTTGGTCCTATACATGTGACCTGCTATCATTTAGCTATCATGTTGCAATAGCTAGATGATGTGTGCAATATCGGCCAGCCACAGGTCCCCTGTTGCTGGATCTAATTTTAGACGAAAAGTAAAAAAGTTCACTTAATTTTGACCAAGTCAAGGCAAAAAATGCGGTCCCTCAGAAAAACTAGGATAAAGTTGACAAAATATACTACTTTTGCTCATTAAACTGGAAGAGGGAGGCTACGCCTTTATCGTAATGATGTATACTTAATGTGATGTAAATGGTCTACTTTGTTGACTTTATGATGTGGTTGTTGGTAGAAGGTGTTGCATTTATGGAGGTATTATTTAGGTTTTACGTTATCGTCATGTACTTTTCCTCATAATTTCTGGCTTGGCTGCAGGGGCCTCGGAAAAAAATTCTCCTTGCTGTCATGCCCCGATCTAGACAACGACCTATTTAAAATAGGGTGTGTATCTATGAGTCCTTTATATTTTAAATTTCTTTTTTGGCTTTTCCGTTGCACAAAACTGAAACAATGGTGTTGATATCTTGATATTCATTTGGGGGATTTCACCCCTACTGAGATTGAGTTCGAAATCTCCTTTTGAGTTCAATGAGAAAGATCGCATAGTTGAAGCCTGTGGTAGGCTAAAATTGCAAACTAACCTAAATATGTAAATACAGAATGATCGAAATTCTGAAATTGCAAATTAACATTGAGTGTTGTGCATTTACTTATTCCGGTCCTGGGTTCCCTATATCTGAGAATCAGCGTACCGTGCAGGATAGCCCATGAAGCGGGAAAAATGTTCACCTCCTTACTCGGTAGGGCCTCAAAGAAGTTCGTTTGGCCCTTGGGACGCTCCTTTGATTGTACAATGAGACTGGCCAATTAGTTCTACAAGTAGAAACGAGTCACTCGGTTCTCTCATAAGTTATTAACTTACAATGACATAGCACTTTGGATACCCAAAACAAATCACAACATTTTTATGGCCAGAATTGTGAGATCTGTATTTTTTGTTCTTTTTTTATTTAATACTATGACATATTTGTAAGCTTTCTGACTACATGAGAGAGGGAAGCAATATTTGGTAGTACTTTCTCTCTACGTGCTTGATTGTGAATGTTCTGAAACTGGACTATCATGGTGCGGTTAATTTTGCTCAAAATTAAGAAAGTTGAGATAGATATTGCATCTTTTTCTCTTCTTCTATGAACAACTATACTGCAGGCGATTCTAGCAGACGTATGGGCGGGAAGCTTTGCGACACAACAACCTAGCAGTCATGAATTTAAAGGAATTTGCATTCAACTAAAGGAATTGATAAGGTATTGTAGGGTACCGGCAAGGTGTTGGAGGTTGAACTCCCGAAGGTGTTGTGGCTCGACGGATAGGTGGATAGTCACCATGGGCGAGGATGTGGAGATCCACCTCCTGAACCCGCTGTCAAGGGTGCAAGTTGGGCATCCACCACTAACCACCTTAAAGGGCATGAAAACGGATGAGTTTACACACCTGGAATTAAGGGGTGAGTTCATAGAAGGCGGTGCTAACTAGCGGTCCCGGTGGTGGAGGTGACTGACTCGGCCTAGCCTATGTAGATGGGAGGGTGTGACATGGGCGTTTTCAGCCCGGATGGTCGTAAGATTACACCCCACTATCTGGCCGGGAATCGCTTTCTTCTTCTCCCCTCCGCTATGGGTCACACGCCACTCGTAAGTGCATATGGTTCCCACGAGGCTTTGTATTGGATTCATCAATAGTTACTCAGGGGTTTTCTTTCTAGTGGTCGCCTTTTCAGGCGGCTTTCTGCTTTCTAGGCATTGGGGGGGAGGGCCCACAGATCAGAACCAACGAAAACCGTAGGCCCCACTCAAAGCCTGGCAAGCCACTTGAAAAAGCGAGTGGGTCATACATTTTTTCAAGTTTTCGTTCTTCTTTTGACAAAGCCTTGCCCAAGTGTGATGAGTTTATATTTCACATTATTCATTGCTCCCTCTGTTCCACATTGATAGTCACATCAATTAAACCAGTTCATTTGAAAAACCCAAATATATAGGACTATTATTATGGAATGGAGTACTTATCTTAATAGTTAATTCTATTTTCAACTTAATTATACTCCTACAATGTAAAAAACCTGCAATTCATTAGAAAAAAAATGGCAGTTGAGACGAAGATGTACCATCAATTAGGAGACGCTCTCATATAATCTGGAGTTCAATAGTAATATACACACCCATACCACAAACACGGAGATACAATAAAACAACAACACCACCTCCATCATCATCAATGATAAACATGACACAAAGATCATCAGTCCTAGGCAAAGGACAGCCACAGAGAGACCACAAACAACATGCAACTTGTAACTAATCAGACCTCAAAGCCGTCCTCCGACCACAAGATATGAAAGGATGCACACGATGAACCCGGCGACCACCGAAGGTAGGTTCACAGCGCTCCCGTTTGTCCACGGTGCGGGAGCGGGAGCGGGTGGCTTGAACATATTCCAAGGCATGCCAGGCATGCCGGGCATCATACCTCCTTGAGCCGACGCAGTCAAGGCCACGGCCGCAAAGCAGACGGCGAAGATAACGGCCATGGAAATTGAGGATGCCATCTCAGTCTTCACTCTTCAAACTATTCCTTAAGAACAATCTGCTCCCCTTAAGCTGTTCTCTCCTGCTGTTCTTGTCACTGATGGAAACCGGAGATGGGATATTTATACGGGTTCGTCTGCGCCAGGACTGGAGCTGGATGCTTTGTTGCCAGCTTTTGCATGGGATTCCAGCGACGAAGCCGAAGACATTCCTTCGACTTCGACAGAGAAGAAGAGGGACGTACGGCTCTTTCTTGGGCTTTGCTCGACGACGATAACCACAAAGGCAGAAAAGACGCAGGATCTGTGATGATGTCTGCTCTACAACTAATATGAGAATAAACAACGTTTGCCTTGTTATTAAAAAAAAACATTGTTTGCCTTACCAAAGCACCGTGACCACTCCCTCTAGTTCATATTAGTTGTCTACATTTCAAAGTCAGAATGAAATATTTTAAGGAATGCTTGTCTTCTTACCCCACTAAAAGGTCGCTACCCCATTGGTTCTCCATCCTCACTTAAATTTTGTGAAATCTATCATTGCATGCCCCGTTATAGAACTATCTTTCATGTTATTTTTTGTCACTCCTCCCCTCCCCCCCCCCCCCAAAAAAAAAGCTTTATAGTATCTTGGTTTGTCGGTATTGTACAATTTTAAACACAAATTATATATACATTTGCAGTTGATTACACTTGAGGAAATATATCTATTATGAACAAACGACCTAGCATGACAATACAAGCTCCTGGGTCCAACATCGGCTGCTCTTATGTTGAAGAAGCGAAGAAGACAATGGGCAGAGGCGAGGAAGATGTGCGTGTGCAGCTAATGCGTGGATTTTAGTGGCTATTCTTTTTCTCAAATAAGATGGGTTATAGGTGACAGATGACCAATATGGTGGGGGATGTATAGGGTACAGGACCAATTGGGAAAATGACATAGAATTTTTTAAAACTGGGGTAAGCAACCTTTTAATGGGATAGGAAGACGGCATTCTAAATTAAGTTCATTTTTGTATCAAATTCAGACAGGCACGCACTACAAGACAGAGTAGGCACAAAGATAACTATGTACCACGTTAGATCAGATGTGCTACAGCAGTACATAGTTTAATGGGCTGGAGTCTGGAATGAGAATACGTAGTTTAATGGGCTTTTGGAACTTGTTCTTTAGCTAGCTGTGTTCATAATAGCCCATGGACTAAAGAGAGAACAAATTTGTGGAAGCCCATGATGGGAAAGCGCAGACGGTAGGTCGACCACCTTGCCGCCGGACGAATGGCCTCTGTTATCTCCTCCCCTCTCCCCGAGCTCATCAGTCATCCCCCGTTAGCTTCCTCGACTCAGCTTCAGAGTTCATCGTCCTACATGTTGTTGTTGTACTGAGCGACCTGTTTCCTATGAGTTCCACTCTCTCTCTTGCCCTCCACCCCAATGTAATCCCTCTTCCTTTTCGGTTATCTCGTCTTTAAGGTAATTGTAAGTGTATTGTTTTGAGCTTTTTTTGCGGGCTTTTACTGCGCAGGCGAGGCTGCAGAGGAAGACCCATGTCCCCTTTTGCTCGTGCTATCCGGCGAGAGGCCGCTTCTTAGGTTCTCCTTTGTCGATTAACCGGGGGAAACGATGTGTTCGGTTGAAGAGATGGGTCGTAAACGCTGCAGCTGGGCCGGGGGCAGGATCCTCCCGGGCGTCGCAAGGCCGGCGAGTGTATCGCCAATCGCAAGGCACTGCTTCATCGCCCAGTTTGCCAATTAAAGAGATTGTCTCTACCGTGGCTCCTGCTGGAGCTTTCGTTGCTATTACATTCGGTATCTCTTTCTTTTCTCTATTCTTGTGAGGCATCTACTCCAGTTTTCAAACACTAAAAGTTCAATCTTGGCTATTTATTTTGTAAACAACAGTAATCCAGTGTTGCAATTAATCAGATATATGAAGTTTATCATTCCTTTGATTAGAATGTCACAGGTTTTTGTTTGTCTTTTGTTTTGAGTCTTCCAATTAACTGCTCCTTTTTTTCAAGTGCCTGATGTGGTTATAAACTCTTTGAAGAAAATACCAATGGTTTATAGCCAAAAAAAAGTACTCATAGTTTCTTTCAGCTTACAGTTTTATGGAAGTTGGTGGAGAAACTACTTGTGTCAAAACCAGTGAAGACCGCTTCAGTGGAAAATAAATCTTCGGCACCTGGACTGAAATGGGCATTTTCTGCTGGCACAAATTTGCTATCGGGTGGTAGTGTTAAGATTGAGAGAGAATCCAGACAGAAACTCAATGAGTTTGCCAAGGAACTTCGGACATTCAGGAATGTTGACATGTCAGGTAGATGAGCAATTTGCTATACGAATCTACACGATCATCTACAGATCTATAAAACTTGTGTTTGCCAAATATTGAAATCTCAGGATTATCAAATTTTGTTAGGTCGCAATTTTGGGAATGAGGGCCTTTTCTTTCTAGCTGAAAGTCTAGCCTATAACCAGGTTTGTTCTAGAATCTTTCATAGTCACAGTCTTTTCATAGTTGCATTTTGTGAGGCGCTTCTTTGATCACCGGCCACTCATCACATTGTCACGTTATGAGATGGACATTGGGATTAAAAACTAACGGCATTGCTTCAGAGTGCAGAAGAAGTAGACTTTTCTGCCAATGCAATTAGTGCAGAAGGGTTGAAAGCCTTTGACGGGGTTCTACAATCAAATATTGCTCTGAAGACTCTCAATCTATCTGGAAATGCTATTGGTGATGAAGGAGCAAAGGTTTTCCCTATTTACCCTCTATGGCATTTTGTTCTCATTGAAATTTGAGAGTTCTTATATTTTTGTGCTGGGAACTTATGGTCAACACAATATTCTTTTGATATCTATTGCTGTCAATGTGGGAAAATAGCTTATAGCCAGAAAATCTGGATATACTTGTATAAAAAAAATATTAGTTCTACCAGGAGTGGAGACAAGAATTTTATCTTTGTTTGTAACGATTCTTCAACTTAATGTGCACACCTGTGAGGAGAAATAATCCTGTCATAGTAATTGTTCTTTTTGAAGTCAAAATGCACTTGAAGTTCTTTATGATAAATATACTATATTTGTCATTTGTCAATCTCAATTTCTGGGGTTTGTTCTTTTTAATTTTCACTACTCCAATTTGGCTAGTACTTGTGTTTTTAATCTTATCAAATGATTAGAAAGACCTATATTAGCCATACCCAACGAAAATTTGGATTTGCGAGAATGCTAAAAAAGTGGAAGTGGAATAGTACAAATACTGATTACAATTTAGCAATTAGTAAGACATGAGATCTTATATCACGTGGGTTACTCTTTTTAAGAAAGTCTGTAAATATGCAACATGCCATAAAGGAAGGTTATCAATAAAGCTTTTGATGTCAGGAAGCGATAGGCAAAACGAACTAATACTATTTTATGTATGATTCAAACAATTTCTTTTTCATATTTAGTGCCTTCTTATAATTGTCTTTCTGTAATCATTATGGCACCTATTCTTGGAATTACTTATTAAGACCAGACTTATGCATAACCTACTTCATCATTCTTTGCAGATTCTCTCAGATATTTTGGTGAAAAATGGAGGGATTCAAAAGCTCCAACTGAACAGTGCTGATCTTGGGGATGAGGTTTGCTTTACCATTTTTTTTTTAAAATGTTCTTTACCATTTTGGACAAACTAAATTTTTGATGAAAACTTATCTGAGCAGTAGTTGGCTTTTATTTTGCATGCTTACAGGGTTTTTATGTGCAGGGGGCAAAGGCTGTTGCAGAAATGCTTAAAAAGAACTCAAGCTTGCGTGTTCTAGAACTTAACAACAACATGATTGACTACTCCGTATGACATCTTCATTTTCACTTCATTCTTAGTTTTGTATATGAATTTTTATATTGAAAAATTACCTTAAGTATGGCTTTTGGTTTTCTTTCGACTTGGATATAGGGATTTACAAGTTTAGCTGGAGCTTTGATTGAGAATAACACCATCCGATCCTTGCATATTAAGTAGGCCATACTTCCTCTTTTATTTTGGTGGGTGAAAACTTTCTGAAGTCCTGAAGAGCCTATATGTAACTCTCTGCTTATGTTTTTTTCAGTGGAAATTATGGCGGTGCTCTTGGGGCTGCTGCTCTTGCTAAAGGAATAGAAGGGAATAAGGCATTAAGGGTAGAGTTGATACACTGCATGTTCTATTTTTGTTAAAACCTGTGCCTATTTGCAATAAGAGTTGAAGACTGTTTAGTGTATAGCTATTGCCTTCACATATTACATTGCGAGAAAGTAAATCTTGACTCTATGTGTAAGAGCGATGCAGTAATGCGTAAAATTCACATGCAGGAGCTCCATTTGCACGGAAATAGTATTGGTAATGAAGGTATAAGGGCTCTGATGACAGGTTTATCTGCACATAAAGGTTTGTCTTGAAGGTTTCTCGTCTTATGTGCTGCAGTCGCTCTCTTCTTTCTTTTCCTTTTAGTCTTATGCTTTAGCTGCTTCTGTTTTAGATTAATTGATGTTATTTAGAGCTGTGCTTCCCTTATCAAATCATTTCAAATATTTAGGTAAGATGACACTTCTAGACGTTGGCAACAACGCAATTGGTTCAAAGGGTGCTTATTATGTGGCTGAGTACATAAAGAAGAGTAAAGCATTGTTGTGGCTGAATCTCTACATGAATGACATAGGAGATGAGGTAAATTATACCCAGTGGTGGCTTATATTGATGAGTTACTTATAATAATGTTTGATTGTTCATCATACTTTATCAGAAAGTTTATTTTTGTATTGCTTTTTTTTCTACATATTAGCTTATATGAAGAATAGAAACTCCAAAATGGTGTTAAAAGAACGGAGAGAAAAATCATTTACCTTGTGTATTTGTTACCAGGGTGCAGAAAGGATTGCCGATGCCTTGAAGGAGAACCGAACAATAACAACATTGGATCTGGTGAGAATGACTACCAAAATGCTTATATGTAGGAGTTTTGTACTTACAGCAAATGTTCAACTTTTGCAGGGTGGTAATAATATCCATGAGCAAGGAGTCAGTGCAATAGCTCGTGTTTTAAAAGATAATTCAATTATTACAACTGTGAGTTTTAGTTTTAACTTCTTTCTCCCAACCTTTAGATAATGTGATACCATGTTTTAGCCCTTGTTCCATTTTTTGTATTCACAGTTGGAACTTGGCTATAATCCTATTGGGTCAGAGGGGGCCAAAGCTCTATCTGAAATTTTGAAGTTTCATGGGAAGATAGAAACTCTCAAACTTGGTTGGTGTCAGGTATCCGTTTGCCAAAATTTTATGTCGACTGTTGGGATTTGCTCTTTTAGACACTTAAAAGGGATTCCCTCAGAGCAAGTATGTTAATTTTGACCAAAAAAGGTGGATAATTTTGCAGCTTGGGCCAAAAGGTGCTGAATATATTGCTGATTGTTTGAAGTATAATACAACAATATCAACTTTGGATTTGCGAGCAAATGGACTTGGAGATGATGTATGGTTTAATAATACAAAATAGACGTTTAAATTTTGAATGAGTCATAGACTCATATTTTTTTTTTGTTATTGGTTGTCTTGGATATTATCATTGGCTGTTCTTATTGATCCTTACTTCTACATGCAGGGTATGGTTAATCTGGCTAGCAGCTTGAGAGTGGTTAATGAAGCATTGACTTCGTTAGATTTGGGTTTTAATGAGATAAGGGTATGTGCTGTCATATTTCACTTTCATGCGCATTGTATGCACGTTTTTGTTTGAATTACTTCATCTTTGTGATTTATTATTTCTGCCATATTAGGATAACGGTGCCTTTGCTCTTGCAAGAGCGCTCAAAGCAAATGATGAACTAGCAATTACATCATTAAACCTGGCCAGTAACTTTATCACAAAATATGGACAGGTAAATTCTTCATTCTAAAGTTTCCCTTTTAATTAGATAGATTTAAGAGAGTTATGTATATTCGATGTATTTGTCCCAGGTTGCTTTGACAGATGCAAGAGACCACATATATGAGATGAGTGAAAAGGAAGTAAATGTCTACTTTTAGTTCTGCCGTCGGCGCTATATATATTCAAATGTAAATACTATGATGAGGTTAGAACTGGCGGAATTGGCAATTTGTTAGGCCTTGCACGCATGCGGGAATGTATCTTATTTTTATGGTCTGCATTAAATTCTAGGCAATTTGAGTAATCAGTCAAAATATGTTATTCATTATAATAGTTATAATGTGTATTTTAAGTTAATAAAAGTTCTCGTAATCTGTCCCCAACTGTAATTTATTATTTCAGTAATAATGATTACTTCTTTATTTGTTTCTTATCCGCCTACTTGCTCTCAATGTATTGACTGTAACTGTCCAACAATAGTCTAGCACCTCACTGGTATAGCAATATTATCTACCCCTAACAAACCCTGCAGAAAATGGTTATATTTTGATAGGTCATCGGTTTTTTAAGGGGAAAAAAAATTGAAAAAACTGAGTCTGTGCTCTGCTTATATTTTCATGACATTCTTTCTTGTACCAAGGGGGCATGCCTCAAATTATGAGGGATGAAAACTACTCTGCTCAGTGCTTCGAGGAATTAAACTATCCTGCACTCTTTATTTAAGTCCACTAAGCAAGAAATATCGAACTGTTTTCCATGACAATATTTGAACTCAAAGAAGCGATTTCTGTCGGGGAGGAACACATCCAAAGTTAAAAGAAAGCTCGGATATGGAATACCTGGCTCGTTACTCCCCTGTACGCTAATAAGCTCATCAAGCAACCTTATTTTGGTTCATCTGACAAGTAATTACGCATAGTAGGCAGTAGTCACCGGTTTGGGCCTGGATGGGTTTTAGCCAGCTGCGTGGAGGCCACGGATATCAATCGCCGTTATGCTCGGCTTGAAGAAATGCAAATCTTGGCAAAGCTGCGATAGAAGTAGTATTGGTTTATGTACCAGCATATCCCCAAGGCAGAAAATTTATGAAGTATCTGTACTTGAAGGGTAGGCAATAGACTTGTTACATGGATGTACGCTACTGCCAACCTCCTCATTACATGGCAATTAATGGCCAGGACATAGTAGCTTTGACATGATCTGCGAGGAGCATATAAGTACCATCCACTCAGTTAGGTTGAGGCGCAGTTCGAAGGTTTTTCAGCCAGCAAGTCTGTCATCTCAACGTATTGATTCGTTTTGCAACATAGTTCTGTTTGCCACCATGATCAGCCTGTCTATCTTCCCATCGCATTCCCCTCGTTTTACCCTTACCACAAGCTGCACCAATCTCCCATGTAGAACCAGGTGCTTCTATTCATTTACTCGTTCTTGCTCACTCCTTGTCCATTTCTTTTTTCTTTTTTGTTATTCTTTGCATGTGAGACGTATGGATTCTACTTGCATACGGACCTAAATATACATCTTTTGGAATAGGGTTGTCAAAAACTTTCATTAGAAATGTTTAAAATCAGACCCATGAAACCGCACTAATACGAAAAACGGCTGGGCCATGATGAAAGTGCATAATTTGTTGATATATATCTTGTCTGTGCGTGTTATTGTTATTAACCCAGATTACATTGTTCACATCGCAGGCAACATGTGGCCGAGACGAACATGGCCAAGAAATTGATTTCCCACAAGAAGAAACTTCAAGTAACTCATTCCACGCCACTCGAGAAGTTGGAGATTATCAAGTCCATGGACGAGTGGGTCAGAGACAACATATTGACCTACCTTAAGCCAGTGGAAGAGTCATGGCAACCTCAGGACTTTCTGCCGGTGCCTGACTCGGAACATTTCTTAGAACAGATTAAGGAAGTAAGGAAGAGAGCGACTGAGGTTCCTGACGAGTTCTATGTGTGCTTAGTGGGTGACATGATTACAGAGGAAGCTCTACCATCTTATCAAACTTGGATTAATGGCATCGATGGTGTGAGGGATGAATCAGGCTCTAGTATGACCTCATGGGCCGTATGGTCTCGGTCATGGACTTCAGAGGAAAACAGACACGGGGACTTGCTCAACAAATACCTCTACTTGAGTGGCAGGGTGGACATGAGACAAATAGAGAAGACTATTCAATACCTTATTCGCCATGGAACTGTAAGCAATCCCATCTCCCTCACTAACATTCTCCCTGTCTTTATCTCTCATCTCATGCGAATTAGGTGTTGCATGCATGTAGGAATTGTGCACAGAGAACAATCCCTACCTTGGGTTTGTTTACACCTCATTTCAAGAGAGGGCTACCTTTATTTCCCATGCAAACACAGCACGTCTAGCCAAAGGCTGTGGAGACACAAACCTTGCTAAGATATGTGGCAGCATAGCTGCTGACGAGAAGCGCCATGAAGGGGCCTATACCAAGATCGTGGAGAAGCTTTTCGAGCTTGATCCAGACTACATGATGCTTCAGCTGGCACACATGATGAAGAAGAAGATAGCCATGCCTGGCCGGTTCATGACTGATGGGCGGGACCCTGACCTCTTCCAACATTTCTCGCGTGTTGCTCAGAGAATGGGCGTGTACACGGCCAAAGACTATGTGGACATAGTGGAGTTCTTGGTGGGCAGGTGGAGAGTTGATCAAATCTCAGCAGGGCTCTCTGGCGATGGTAGAAAGGCGCAGGACTATGTGTGTGGTTTGGCATCAAGAATGAGGAAGGTGGAGGAGAGAACTGATGGTAGTGCGAAAGAGACTACATGGATCCCTTTCAGTTGGATTTTTGATAGGAACGTGCGTCTGTAAATGATCTGTACTTCAACAACAATCAAGCGAAACTACGTATAGGAAAAAGCCCGCAGGCCAAAGACTACGCAACATCATAGAAGAATTCAATCAGTTTTAACTATCTAGTAGAATAAACATTCATCATATAAGCTGCTAGCAAAAGAAGGAAAAAAAGTGCGAGGCTCAACTAAACTGTTGCCAACAATGAAAGGTACAAACAAAAGTGAGATAAATTCAAGTACATAGAACAGATTACATGAGAAAAAATCACATATTTTCTTATGAGCTTTTCTAATATATGCAATTCAGTCATATGGCTGAACGGCAATATGGTTATGTTTCATCAACCCTAGATAGTAGCAATACAAAAAAATTTGAAATGAATGTTTCTATTGGAACGTTACGAGCATCATGTCCCGTTACTTTTGGATTACAATCTTTCCCCCTTTTGTTTATTCCAAGCAGGTTGTGCCAGTAACAAGCAAGCATGATGATGCTGGGTCAGGCATGGATGTTTTAGTTTCGCCATACTCCATTACAGCGTTAGATTTTCTACTTTCCCCTGCTATTAAGCCATTGTCTAAGGAATCTACATTTAAAACCCGTGATTTCTTTACACCCTTTTTACGTATACAAAATGGTAAGAAGTTCAATAAAGCTTAATAAGCTTCAAATTTATCAAATGATATTCCGTTCCATTTTACTATTCTCATTTGGAAAAAAAAACTTGTTCTCTATTACATTATCTATCTCGTAGTAATTAGTGGAGGGAGAGGACCTACCTACCTCAATAAGCATAACTTGCGTTCGAAACTTTCTTCCCTTTGAAACCTGCAAGTCGCGGCGGTGTAATGAGCTCAATCCAACTAGAGGAGATACTGACAAATTCTCAACTTAGTAAATGAAAATATCCTAGTTGCAACTTGCACTGCAGGGTTAATTTGAGAATAATGAAGAACATGATCTATAATCACCTCTTTTATATTTTTGAAAAAACTGTAACATGGAGAACAAAGTCAGGTCTCGTCAGTTAAGAAAGATCAGTTTGATTTTAAAAATGTGATGGGGATGAAATAACTAAACCTCGGAAACCCCAGCCAAACATAATCAATTGAAGATGAAATCTCCCAAACATGTGCAAAACAACTTAGATCTCAATTAATAAAAAAATCGCCAGATAACTAAAGCATACATTATTTCCGAGACATAATTCTGTGATATTGTCAACATTTTGAACCTAGACAGACCTATACCCGCACAATATGTTTTCCATCATGTTGTGACCTGTAATTCTCTCTTATACACGGAATCCCTCAGCACGAAGGCATTGGAGATGGGCTTCAATCCATTTCTTACAAGCAGCTTCACCATGCTCCACTATGCACTCGTCTCTCAGCCTCTTCGTGTTAGGGCAAGCACAGCATATCTTTTTCTTTGGCTTCGGGTCCTGTGTAATGGACACTGCTAAGGCTTGCTTAATGTCCTCTACATTTGATGGGGGGCTATTAGAAGGTAGAGCAGCCTCGCCTCTAGAACCCATTTCAAAGGTTTTTTTCCTCAGTTAAACAAGAACCCTGCAATAATGAAATACTCGTAACAGTTTAACCAATACCAATCCATAACTAGAATCTCAAGGCAACCTAAGGGCATCCCAGAATGCAGCAATTGTAAACTACAAGAAGAAGTCAGTACTAATTTGGATTATATGCACCTTGATTGGGTTATATGCACAATTGGTTCTGGTATATCAATTGGAAAAATGCCAACTTATGATTGGATATATGCATAGTTGGGAGCTATATTTCACATGTCGTTATGCTTATAAGGTTACAATCATCAACTTTCACACTTGAAAGTTGTAACCAAAAGTGAACCTTATCTTCTAGCTCATATTGCAACAGGAAATATTTACGGTGCACATTACAAAATTAAGAAACGCGACTACTTGGAACGTTGCTCATAAATTATTACTCCGTCAGGTCACTTTTAATAGTTCATTTGAAAAAAACTGTATCTATTAAGTGACCGGAGGGAGTATGACATAAAGTGTAGTTAACAGATATGAATTAAAAAAGGTGCTTAAAACATTATACATTGCAGATTTAGAATAAGCACCGTAGGAGTATGATTTGTTTGCTTTAGAGAGCTTTTGGAGAAGATGAAGGCAAGATTAAACCTTAAAAGACCGAGAAAACAAGCTTTAACTTTGTATAGGGTAAACGAGCAGTGGTGTACGTAGATGGCACTTGGTCGAATAAAGTGCCAACCTCATCCAAAATCCACGTATTGCCATCAAACCATCCCAATTCAAAAATAAAAACAGCGAATAGCAGAAGCAAGACAGAAACGGTGGTGGCGCCACCTCCGCCACTGGAACCACTGGACAAAGGAGAAACAGAGAAAGATAGGGTACCTATAGCGGCAAACGCTGGTGGCGCTCTGGAACTGGATTGGCGGCGCGCTGGGGCTCGATCGACGGAGGAGGCAGACTGACCGACCGTTGAGAAAGATCAGGGCTGCTACCTCAAGGGCAGACGAGCTTTCAACAGGGCAACCGTTGCCATCGCGGCGTGCGACGAAAGAAATACTCCCTCCGTTCCAAAATACTGAAAATATTCACTGTTCTAAAATAGTGTCTAATGACTTCTTTTTTTCAAAATTAGAATTTTTTTTCAAAATTGGAATAGATTTGGAAGGTTCCAAAATACTGAAAATATTCACTGTTCTAAAATAGTGTCTAATGACTTCTTTTTTCAAAATTAGAATTTTTTTTCAAAATTGGAATAGATTTGAAAGGATTGACTTAAAACTTGTTCACGAACGAGTTGGACAAAATAGTGTCTAATGTCTTTTAGAACTTTTTTTCAAAATTGAAATAATTTTGGAAGGATTGACTTAAAACTTGTTCGCGAACGAGTTGGACAGGATAGCACGGAGGAGTCACGTGACTTACTCGTGGGTTTCATGGTCTAATAAAATTGAATATTAAAAAAAATTTCAAATATATACAATATTTTGGAACAGAGGGAGTATATTTTTGGATCCACAATCTAACGGTACAGCGCCCACGGTCTACAGATGGACTGGTGGTTATTCAGTGCGGTTGCGTGCCACGTTATGATTTACCCCATGTACGAGTTGTGCACCTCCAAGATCAACGGCATACACACTCTGGGACCGAGATTGATTTCACGGTTTTGGTTCATCACGTAGGAGCTTTAGTCCACCAGATTATCTGCGAGGATTTTACTCCAATTGCTTGCCAAGATGGTTCAAATCGACAGATTTTTTTTATCAATGTTAAGTTCTACTTTGAAATTGGAAATGTTAAATCCTCACAGGTATTTGATAATGTTAATACGACTTGCTTAAAAAGAAATGCATTTGCACATACGCGATTAATCGGTTAGCCAACAAGGGAAGACTTATAATTGCCTTGCACATATGCGACTACGCCGTTTGCAAACCCAAATCGGGGTCATACAAATTCAATAAGGGAAGATACATAAAACATGATATTGGGAAAAAAATCACAAAAAAAAACTCACACATCACTTATATTTTTCTGTATTCAAAGTTCACATTATTTTCCAGGGGAAAGTGGAAATCGTAACCTCTCTCGCTTCCTGTTCAAACCTTTATCAATTGGTGAAGATGTTTTACCACCCATACCTGCCGCTGTCATACGTTTCATCTCTGAATGATACATACGGAAGTGTCAGTTTTACCTGTTATATAAAAAATTGCAACGTAAAATAATGCAAACATATATACCTCTTTCTCTCGCCAGCTCCTGATCGAGCTCCTCTTTCCATTTCCTCTGCCTCTCGGAGGAGCTCATACTGTTCAGTAAGGCACCAAAAAGATCAGGCGAAGGCATATACTAAGCAAAAATATCAGCTGTAACTAAATGAAGTAATGGACTATCGATATTTTACTTACCTTGGACTAATTACTTCTTGCTGTATCCACTCATTGAGGCGAGGTGGAGGGATTTCTTTCAGAATATGATTATCGGCAGCACCACTGCTGGAAAAACGCCTACTTAATCCAACAGGACTACCAGTATTTACATAATCCACCAAATTGGGTGAAGCCCCACTTGCTACCCTGCTTGGGGATGGCCTACTTTTGGGAGGCAATTTTGAAGAGCTTGTTACTTCTTCATCGAAGGTAGTTGCATCAGTAGCTGGAGTGGAGGCAGAAATATTCAAAGTATTGCAGAATTTGACCTTTAATTTTTCCACTTCCAATGCCTGGCCAGAGTACAGAATGAAAACATAAGGTTCAAATTTTGTTACTCAGGCAAGTAAAAAGCAAACTATCAGTTGATCGCCTGACAAAAGTCACGCAATCACTTACCTTTTCATGTAGGAAGTCTCTAATCTTCTTCTCCATTACTTCCTCATCTTCCTCACCCAACTGACCACAAGAAAATGTAAAATCCATTTCCTCTTTTTCAGAGGATAGTGAAGGGCCTAGAGCCACATTATCAACTCCACCAGAATCCTGCTGACGACTTTCATCAAACTTGCATGGCCAGTCATCAATAGGCTCGGACATGGGGTTAAAACTCTACAAAAGATAAAAAATCAGCAGATCCGTCAACACTTCTCATGAAGGTTGTGAACATTTAAAAATGTGTCATACCTCTGTAAAAGGATCTATTATTCGGCCAGATTTTAGTATGGCTAAATCCTCCTCAAAGCCATCAAGCTGGCACATGTCATCTGAGGTGTTCATCCCCCACAGACCTTCCATGCCACCAACTTTATCTGGATATACAGTGGAGCAACTTGCACTGCTATAATTCTGTACAGTTGAGGTTCTATTGGGTGTAACACTGTAGTGAAAGGGGAACAATTTATAACCTTCTCCAATTGATACCTAATATTACGGAGAAAAATACGAGACACTTACCATTTTCTCTGATGAGCAACATTTGCTGGAATTGAGCTTGAAGAAGTAAGTTCCTGGTTCTGGAAGATAAATGGCACAAAAGTAAGAGAAAACCTGAAAGACTAGTGGGCTATCAATAGTCCAAAACAATCTCAATCCATCAGTTTGACTGAATTACTTACCATAATAGAGGCACGGTGTATTGGATGAATTTTTTGGCATTCCCCTGTTACAAATGGGTGCTGCAGAAAAAAACATAAAAAATGATTATTACTGGAAGGACTCAATATACACATGATAAATGAGAAAGAAAATATTGATAAACATGCTTCCTAATATGCCCACACACCAAATCATTTATTAGGCATCCCTACCTTCTCAATTAGAACTACTAAACAAATAGACTTCTCATCAACTAACCTGTAGCAGATCTGATGCAGCTGGACGGAGATTTGGTTCCCTGCAAATGATTTTATCAGTTAAAGACTAAACAAATGCTAGCATGGTTTCTAAGAACACCAATAAGATAATAATGCTTCTTCAAGCCATTATTATATATGAAAAGGCATACACATCTGACAATAAGAACTGCAAGGCGCTAGCCATTCAAGAATGTCTAATTTTATGGAATTAATGGTTGTTGAAACACCTGAAATGCATTCGAACTTGCATACAAAATTGATTCGAGCCTCACACTGTCAGTGATCTGCGGCACCAATTTATTGCCACAAGGCATATAGGGCCATAGGTTGGCAAATTACCATTTATGAAGGTTCAAAATCAAAATTATCATTTAAATGAGCAAATAAAAGTATGATCATTGCTGGATAACAATTACAATAACAAAAAAGAGAGCAAAATACCAGGGAGAACATACT
The DNA here is from genome assembly GCA_039654745.1 of Houttuynia cordata. Taxonomy (NCBI): domain Eukaryota; kingdom Viridiplantae; phylum Streptophyta; class Magnoliopsida; order Piperales; family Saururaceae; genus Houttuynia; species Houttuynia cordata. The sequence goes on along the minus strand of CM077513.1, from coordinate 4,081,076 downwards.
TTTGCAAACATCTTAATAGAAAATCTTTTGCCTCAGCAGAAAGATGCTCTGGAATGGGAGGATGAGACTTGGTTGTTCCAATGTGAAACAATGCTGCAAACTGAACAATGAAAAAATTTGCAAGTGTCAAACAAATATGTAAACTGAAAAGCCAAATATTACACACTACATGCATACCTCTTCGTATTGCTGGCTCCATGGAGGCTTTCCAGTGGCCATCTCTATGAAAGTACAGCCAACGCTCCATATGTCAGCTGAGCTATATAGGTTATGGGCAACAGTATGCAAACAAATTCAATTGATTAAGAGAACTAAATATATAAACAATAAAAAGGTATAAACTTATAACATTTTGCCCAGTATAATAAAAACTTTACTTCTTAGTTTCATTTGCATCTCTTTTTTCATTAAGATATCTTTTTACTAATAATTACATCACCTTGCCAGCCAACAGGAACTTTTCCATATACTAATATGATAAGTGATAACTCGATAATTGCTAACTAAACTTTCTTATGTCTCCAACAACTTAAGAGTACCAAATTAATATTCAGTAACCAATATTATCAAGAAGAGATTGAGTGAAATAACATATTCAACAAATTTCGTTTACTATGTTGCATTGGTATAGAAAAGATAAAAGTAGCCCTTACAATGTATGGCCTGATCCAACAATTACTTCTGGCGCCATCCAGTATGGAGTTCCCTTCATTGACTTGGCTCCTGATATAGTTGCCTGCCACAATTTATACATCCCACGTTATAATGCATATCAATAAACAGAGGAACACTAAAGATAAATAATCAATTAAAAACATGAGGGAAAAAATGAGTTGTACCAGCTCAACAACTTGCTTAGAGGCACCAAAATCTGCAAGCTTGATGTGACCGTTATTGTCAACCAGAATATTTGCCCCCTGATTTAGGTAAACTCAAACATTTAATTAAACTAAAATGGCAGTCTAAACACCAAAGATGAGGCTCTAAATTGGTCACGAAAATGAACCTTTAAACCCAGAATAACTAATTTTTAAATCTAGGTCCACCTTAATGTCCCTGTGTATAATTCCATTCCGATGGAGATACTCAAGCCCCTCTAGCAACTGCTTCGTGTACGTTCTAATTACCTGTTTGATAACCAAACGTCACATTTAAGAAATATCAAAATAGGTAGTGGGAACAACAATTAATGCAGAAAATATTATGAAACAAAAGGAATCATTAAAAAATAAAGAAAGCCTTACTTCTTCAGGAAAGGACCCAAATTTTCCAAGAAGTGAGGAAATCGATCCACCAGGAACAAATTCCAAAAGAATATTCAACGTTTCCTCCTCCCTAGCAGTTCCTAGGTACCTCTGTCCAGAGTCCAGACATTGCAAAAGTAAACAGAAAAATAACAATATAGGATAAAGTTATGAGCATGAGAGAGAGAGAGAGAGAGAACTCACAACTATATTTCGATGATCTAAATTTTTCAAAAGTTTAACTTCTTCCTCGAGGGCCTGTAGTGTAAAAACATGAGAGAAAGACTTGTCACTAACAGCTAAATCCCTGATGAGACTGTGTTCCCTTGAAATCAATATGTTTTCCAGCTCTAAGCTGCTTTATAGCCTTTAACTTCAGCATGGAAAACAAATTGACACCAATTTACTATGACTACAAATTTTTTTGGGGAGGAACAGTGTTATAACTTTGGCATTGAATAAGGTACATCACTTTGCCGGTGATAAATTAGCAGTTAAAACTATCAATACTCCATCTTCATCAATCAAAGCGATCAGTTGATCATATTTACACAAGAATTAATCAGTGATAAATGTAGTGAAAATGGCCCACAATATAAAGTAAACCTATAACCTTCTACATGCAAAAAAACAAAAACTCTGAATAAAATTTCACCAGTTGTTCCCGATTAAATCACTAACTAATGTCATGAGGAACATTAAATATTTCTAATTCAACTCTCATATCAAACCCGCGGAGAAATCCAAAACAAAAAAGTCCGGTGCTTACCTGCGCTTTCTCCTTTGAAGCAATTGAGACCTGAAAACACAGCCATCAAACAATCTGCAATTTAGAATACGTAGAAAAAGACAGAAAAGCACATGTACAGGTAACAGAAGAAAGAGTGACAAGGGAGATGCATGACCTGCTTCACCGCTAAAAGCTCTCCCGAGTCAAGATTCATCCCCATGTACACGCGCCCATACGCTCCGGCTCCAATTAACTCCCCCTTCCGCCACCGGATCTGCGACACCACGTCATCCTCTTTAGAAACCGGAGGCAAAGGCGGCGGCGGCAAGAAGCGAGCTTTGGCGAGTAACCCCACTCTCGATTTCCGGAGGCAAGATCCGATCTTTTCTGCAATTCCAGAACCAATACTTCCCTTGCAGTCCTCCCCGTTAAAAACAAGGGATCGGCGTACCGATCCGAGGAAGTCCTGCATTTCCTCCCGCTTTCAGGCGCTTCAAAATTGGGGGAATCGCGAAAATCTACCAAATTAGGGTTTCTGATTCGGCAGCCGATGGCCTGGGATGGATGAGCGAGTGAGGAAGATGACCGTGGAGGCGGAGCAGCCTCGATTGGGCGGAGATTCTTCCCTTTTCCCTCTCCGTTACTTTTCAAAAATCGTTTTGGCATCGTGTTCCCATAATGCCCCTCGTGACCGTTGGGCGCCAATTTTCTCTGTGTTTTCTAGAGCCACCCCACCAAGATCAAGACTCAAGAGGGAAGCCGCACGTGGGACGGCTTCCAGATGCGAATCTACTACCACCGACAGCTACTGATCTAATAGTACTTCGAATCATGGTTTTCAAAACCGGACCGGACCGGCCGGTCCGACCGCGAAAAACCGGAATCGGCCGGGAAACCGGTTCGGTTCACTCGGTTTACCCCAGTTCGGTTTTCTTTTAAACCAGACCGGTCCGGACCGGTCACATTATTTTTTTTTTTTGAAAAAGATCACATGCGGGAGGCACCCTCTCAAACACTAAACCTTAACCACCTGGGCTACAAGTGAAGTTATGATATTATTGTACAAAATAAATATTTAATATATATTTATACTTATAACTTCTAAACCGGGTCAATCCGGTTTCACCCCGGTTTGATCGCGGTCCAACCGGACCGGCCATCAATCCGGGTCGATGGCCAGTCCGGTTTTAAAAACCTTGTGTAGCGACCGTAAATTTGATAATGATAAAGTAGAATTTTATTGATCAAATGGAGTGATTTTGAATTCTAGAAAACTCTTTAAAATTAAAAATTTAAAGTTTTTCCTTCAGACCGATCGATCGCTTTTGTATGACATCGATCGCCGTTAATTTCATATTTTTCGAGGCAATCCGTTAAGGAACCTCTTGGGCTGATTTTGGGGGATCTTTGGAGGACATGTTTTACCTAATTAGCCTTATTCAATTAATTTATATCTTGGTAAGTGTTTCAAAGTTGAAAACCCTAATTCCTAACTAATTAACAATCTATTTAAATGGAGAATTAGTTATGGTAAAGAATGAGATTTTTTTTTGGAGACTATGAACGTGATTGGGATGAGACTATGGCCCTTTCCATGTGAATGAAGGATGCCATATGTCAAGGAAATAAAATAGGAATAATTTATTTTCAATTGAGATTTTTACTTGAAATCGGTTTGGTAACTAAGTGATTCGGTCAAAGATACTTACTTACCAACCAAGGTGTGAATCTGTTGGGATGGATTGATCACGTCCCTAACTGAGGGATTCACCTTTATTTCTTGTGGATTGTGGCCCTTGGATGAGTGTTTGATCAATGGTGGAGGTTTGCCCTAGAGATTTAAGCTTTTCCTATTTAAACCCTCCATAAGAGAGATCGGCACCCTTTTTGGTGAGCTTTGGAGAACGTGCCAGTAAGAGGGAAGAGCAACTAGCCTCCTCCTTTGTTCATCCAAGGTGGAGGTGTATCCGTCGGTGGTTTTCGTGGTGCTTGCGCGAAGAAGAAGAGTCTCAAGGTCGAGTAGAAACCGATTTACGATTTTTTGGTATCGGTTTTCACAAGGTAGGATAATCTTTTACCACAATTCATTTCTCTAATTTTTATATGATCATGAGTATATGATGTTGCTGATTTCATATTCTACAGCATGTTCTATTTACATGTCTTACCATTGTTGTTAATGCGATAAAAGTTATATGCTTTAGTTTGCATGTTCTAATGTATTTGATCGCACGTACATGCCAATACTTCTCGTTTCATGCCTAGATGACATCCTCACTTCATTCGACTTAAAAAGATATGTTCTTTATGCTCTGTGAATTGTATAGGACGTCTGTCCAGATGTAGTTGTCCAATTTCTTTGATGGTTATGCATTACGTTGATTGTAAGCATAACCGATTGCCTAAAATCGGAGTGATCCTTTGTCATACATCTTTAAAATGTGATCAAAGTACCTATCTAAGTCTCTGATGTTGTAAAGTTGTAATCTTTAAGTCAGAGTTTAGCATGAAAGAATCTTTGTATGTCTAAGTTTAGGTGTCCTAATTATGACTACATAAGACTATCATACTAGAATGCACATTAGCAAATCGAGTAATGTATCTAAGTACTTACTATGCTAAATAATGAATTAATTTGTACAAAATTTATAAGAGTCTCTCTGTCATACCGAATGGGGTCTGACATCATGTCAGTACGTCCCTGTTCACAGCAGTGTCTGGGAATACATGGCACATTTGGTATGAAGTGAGCAATGGATTAAGGGAAGGGAATCACTAATCGGATTATGAATGTGTATCAGAAAATGAATTAATTCAATGAGTTTCAGAACCATTTGGGTTCTGTAAAATTTATTAAGAAGGTTAAGATAATGTCAGAAAGGGTCATTAAAGATTTAATCAAGTTTGTAACATCAGTTAATTAGGATAACTTAAGTTATTTGTTCTCGGCCAGGATTGGTCCTGCACCAATGAACCCTAATCGGAAAATGATAACTAATTGTACAAAAATCTAAAAATTATGCCGTCTATCAGGTTGTAAATTAGACTCCCAGGACTATCTGCAATAAAAATTTTAGAGGGATTTGATTTGTACAAAAAGTGGTGGTCATTTGAAGTGGACTATTCTGTTTGGGACAGTACACTGTTTTGGGTCTAAAAACCTTAAACCATAATAAGGCTATTAATTTGTGAATTAAAGTAGTAATTAAACCACTAATTAAAAGTGATAAGACCTCTAAGGCTTTTGTAACAGTAACTATAACAGTTTACTTTTGGGTCTTAGAGCTGAGAGCATCTGTCCGTAATTAATTATCCTTTGTGTCTCTTATCTTGAACAATCCTTTGTTCAAGAGGCCTCATTGCTTGATCTGTATTTAATGTCTATGATATGATCCATTATGGACATGTCATTCAATTGTTTCAGTGTCGGAGATTGTCAACTCTAGGGCTAGGTATGGTGAAGGTGGCAGAAGTGATCTTTGGCGAATCTTATGGCGTGTCTCATTGATGAGTCATTTTGTCGGGTCTCAATTGAGTTCCTAGACTCCATTGTTTCGAGATATTGAATACTCCTTTACGAGTCAATTTGAGTTTTGTTCAAACATGGTCTTGCACTCCTACAAAGAGTCAAATTTAGAATATCATGTTTCAAGCCTCTTAATGAGATGGCTTAGATATATTCAGTATCACTCGGTTGAAATATTTGTTTCTCCGCTAAGAGTCATTTATGAGAACTCTTAGTTGGAATCATAGTATGCTCATGAGCCATAGCTAGACACATAGTGGTCTCAGATTTATTGAACCTCTGTAGTTCAGCCGATGACGGCAATCGCGTGCGCTTTAGATTGTATGACATTACGGAAGGTCTGCAATCTCCGCCCATTGTGCCTGTAAGCACCACGCATGGCTGGGTTCCTCTGTAGAACCTCTAGGATGTTCTGGTATTGATGTCCATAGGGGAAGTGGACAGAGCTGAGTGCAGAAATTGTTATCTCCAACCCTTTTGACGTTTGGAGCAGATACTCTTGTGACATCTCCTTACTCTCTGTAAGTTTGGAATCTTATATATTTTAACCTCCCTTGACCTTTGAGAGTCTCGGATGATGATTGGTTCCTGGTAAGCGAAATGCATAATTGCTGATCCTGAGTCAATTTGTACTTGTCTTAAATATTTGAATCTTGTTGCATTTGAATTATTATTCTATTGTGGGTTTTCTTGTATCCTACTGGGTATTTCCTACGGAATACTCATGCATCCTCTGATGCAGAGATTAAGCTGGAATGGAAGTGATCGACTATTGCTGAAAGTGGTGTTGGGCGTTGAAGTCAGAAGACAAGTTATCTTTAATTTATTATTTATGTTGATGATTATGGACTTGCGGCCTGTGTGCCATTTTATTTTATTTTATTTTTAGTTGTGGAGACTTGTCGAATTATGTAATAACTAAATTAGATTTCTTTTTGTTATTCTATATCATGTGCGTGGATATGGTTTAAGTCTTATCGATCCAGTATGACCCAAGCATGTAATTGGGTATGTGATGATTCGAGTATTCGGTCTGTCCCAGATTCCTACCCTTATAAGCTTAATTGGATTATCGCTTCCGCGCATATTGGGGTTGTGGAATTTAGGGCGTGACACCTTGCTTCGAACATATCTTTGATGTTACTTCGAAGTTTTTTTTTCTAATTAGAAACCCAGTTCTCCCTCCCTCCAATGTCTGTTTGCATTTGAATTTGAGTTAAAAACCGTAAAAAAAAAACAATGTTTTCACTTCATCTTCCATGTTTTCGGAGCAGTCGGTCATATAATGATAAACTCATGTTTTTCCAAATGTTGACCGGCTTCATAGGATGCAAAAGGCAAAATAATAGTTTCCTCTGTGCTCACCACAGCTCCGTTTATTGGACGGAAAATGAATTTGTACAAGCGACGCTTATTTGTCGTGAATGGCATACCAAGGTCAAAAAATAACACGAATGATATACCATAGCCTCAACTAAGAAACTTATAGTCATGCGAATAACAATTGAAATAGCATAGTCTAGAACATCAAACGCATTCATGGGCACAATAGTATATGGTTTCATAAGAATCTTCACCACTTCTTCTTCTTCTTCTCTAGGTACAACTCATAGACCACATTGTCAATCTTTTGATCATGAAAATTGCATACATGATCGAAGCTCAATTTTGTCGGAGTATTAGAAACCAAAGTTGAAATATGATATCATAGAGGTGCAGTATAATTTATTATATTTTCATATGAAACGTTATCCATTGAGTGTTAGGTTATTACTTAACACCATTAATAACATCTTTAGCTTAACGATATACCTGTCACCAACTCTGAGGATCGAAATCGTTTATCGGGAGTCTTGATTGAGCATATCCATTGCTAATGAAATTTGTTATTAGAAACTGATGTGTTTAGACATCCTGCAAGATGTTATTGTTTTGTGGCAACAATGCCATATTGTTGATTGGTCAATGACACACATTCTTTATGCTTGCGTGATGTCGATCTTGGAGTAGGCAGCTCCCTGCCGCTGGGGAGTAGTATACCAAAGACATCCATAAATTCTCGTCACTTGACTGGAAATCTAAGGAACATATGAGTAATGCTACACTGACACTGGAATTCATTCATACACGATGAAGCCACTTCATCATTTAAACGTCCTTGATTGCTTTGGGCCAAAAAAATGGGCTATAGTGATGAACAATGCGTGGATGATGATGTATGGGATTTAATATAACTTAGGGGCCGCTTGGAGAGTGAAAAAATTAAAATATCTACAATAGATTTTCCATGTCTACTGTAGCATTTTATTTTTTCACTATCCAACGTGAAACACGACCTGAGGTGTTTCAGTTGAAAGTGGAAAAAACATGAATGCTACATTATAGCAAAACATCCACCGAATGTTTAACTTTTAGGGGCCGTTTGGGGCACGATTATTGCAAAACATCCAAACTGGATTTTGGATATCTACTGTAGCAACACGTCCTGAGGTGTTTCAAGTGGATATATAAAATACCTTAATGCTATAGTGTAGCAAAACATCCTATCCGGATATTTTGCTTTTAATCACGCTCCAAACGGCCAGTTAATCATGCCCCAAACGGCTCCTTAATCATGGCATCCCCCCAATGTGTAGAAAATTAATGGGTATCTCTGGCACAATACTTTAGGGCACAAGCTATAGATACGTGCTCCAGCAAATTGGTGTCAAACAATGAGTGTTCATGGCAAAGTGGCACAAAAGGTGATGTGGACTACCTGTTGTACCCATGGAATGCCAGCTCGCCGATATATCGGTATCGAACACAAACCGATACACCGATACCATTAAGTATCGAATTTCAGGTTTTTTCCAAATATCGCCGATATATCGGTTTCGGACCGATATATTGGCCTTTTTTGAAAAAAAAAATATTTTTTTTTAAAAAAAATTTATTTTTTTTTTTTTGGGAAAAAAAAACTTTCATGTTTGTTTTCTATCCTAATATGCATTTTTATGTATATTTTGAAATCTATTCTTTGTTTAAATTAGTATAACTCATTTTAGAAGTTAGATTGTGAAAATATATGGTAAAAACTAGTTTTTGACGACCGATATTTTTTTACACAATATCTCCGATATATCTCCGATATTTCGTCTCTTAGGCCGACCCGATATTTTACCGATATCCGATACAACATTCCATGGTTGTACCCAATAATATCTCCTCACCGGCGAAGTGGGGGATTCTCGTTGGATAGGCGCACCACCCACATAGCAGGGTAGGAGCAGGGAATCGCATCTCCTCATTGGGTCCGTATTCAGGCAGCAGCCCCGCGTGACTCCTGACTCATGATAGAATTCGTCGAACACCCAGGATGCGAAGAGGTGATGTGGACTGCCTGTTGGAAATCGACGGCTCATAGAAAAGTGGCATAAAAGGTGATGTGGACTGCCTGTTGTAGCCAAAAATATCTCCCCACTTGGGTGTAGAATTTGAGCGGCGACCTTGGCTTGCATCTCAGCTCGTCCCTTGCCGGGCCTAAAAAACCTTGCTGGAATCGACATCCCAAACGAAGTGGTATTTTCCAAATCCTTCCCCTCTACGATTTTGTTCTCGATATCGTCTTACGCTAATTTTCTTCATCTCATTTACAATTTTTCTGTGGAAAGGAGTAGTAGCTCGGTCGATTGTGCTGACGGGCTCTTGTCTAATCCAGTCGAATGGCTAACAGGATTCAAATCCCTACGAGCAACTCATCTCTCATTGCTATGATTGCTGATGAGGTACGGATAGGCTCGTCATGAAGTTAATTCTACTTGTATTGAAAATTGAAATTGGTACAATCATCGATTTATGTTGTTGGGTTCTGTATTCATCTGGTCATGTGAATCTAAATAATGTAAAAAAATTGATGATTATGAGAGCCAGTTCCACTCGGTTTTTCTTCTTCTTTTGCATATATCTGGTTGCATTGAAGTAAATCAGACTTTACACGCAATTTTATGTACATGCTATAGCACAATAACAAGAAGTAATGACTGGTACTTTATTTGGAGGTGGTTATGAATGCGATCGTTTTTTGCTAATAGGGTAGAGGTACAGATGTACATTAGTATTACACCACGGCTGATAAGATATGCTTAATTGCTGCCACTGTTTCCTGGATACAGATTTAATTTGTGCAGGCTCGTATACCTTTCTACATACGGTCTAATTTTGAGGAGAATTTCTTGGTAATAGAGTGGTTTTGAGCCAAGTTTTGATGCGGAACTCAAAAATGTAGTTTCACGCAACCTCTTTGTATTGTCATTTTTGTTAATATTTGTATCAAATAAATAAGTGAATAAACAAGAAACCGCAACTGTTAAATGAAACTGATAAATAAAAAAAATAGAGCAGTATCGTAAATTAAGATAATCTCTCCTTCCAAAAAAATAGGTACGATTCACTTGTTTCTGCATCCAGAAAAAACAGGTACAGTTAAGCTCATTTCTCAGCCACAGAGGAGTTTTCGTGCTTGTTGGTTATTTGTTGCTTAAAGTACTCAATTCTTCACACTTGACCTATTTTTTTCTCTACGGAGGGACTACATGTGTGTATGTACAATAAGCCAACCAACTGTCGGGGTAATTTTTTCTCCGGCAGTTAAATTAGTGTGTAAAGGTCGTTCTGAATCTAAATGCGATGCAACAATTTTTACCTAATTTGTTCCTTTTTGTTATTGTTCATTGATTGGCAAATCTCATGATTATCCCGTCATCCTTTTACACTGGAACAGTATTCTTTTTTAAATGCTCTATATTAATTGGTTCTGAATCATTCTCTTTTGTGTTTCTACTAGGACACTGTAACTGGGTTCTTGCTAGCTGGGGTTGGAAATGTAGATTTGCGGAGGAAAACTAACTACCTTATTGTGGACACAAGTATATTCAGACTTCTGACTCTTTCTCTTTTATAGGCTTGTGATGCAGTGTTCCAGTTGTTATTAAAAAAAATTTACTTGATGTGATGAAGTCTTTTTGACAGAGCGAACACATGTCGATCTGAAGAAGTAGAAAAATAGTAACTAATTATTGCACGAGCTTAAGGTTTTAAAATACGGTCTTACATTCTTAGTTGTGTTTCAGAAACAACAGTGAAACAAATTGAAGAGGCATTCAAGGAGTTCACCAGCAAGGAAGACATAGCAATTGTGTTGATCAGTCAATATGTAAGTGCTGTTATGTTTTAAGTGAATGCCTCAAAATTATGTTCATGAATTCATGCTCAGATATCGGATCACCTTTAAATGTATAGCATATAAGCAATACAAGCACGTAGTCTAACTAACGTACAATTTTTTTTTAAAAAATTGACTTACAGAGGAGTAGAAATGCCATGAAATTGAGTTCTCACGTGTTAGGTCCTGTTATGCTTGAACAAGACATGTCTCAAGTGTAGGAAATGGACCTTATTGCTATAGATTGTCAGCTGAACAGCGGCAGGTAACCCTTAGTTCAAAAAATTGGAATTACCTATACAAAGTTCTCTGCTCTCATAGCTTCCGAAAGGTTCATTTTCTGTGAAAGGTTTCTCTAACCTCCTATGTCCTCTCTCTTTTGGTTTCTATTAAAATCTGATAAATGCTGATAAGTTCTTACACTCTCTTCATGAACTAAGCCGTTGGAGGCATTTAGGAATCTTCTGTATTTGGCCAATAGGAGTTTGATTCAGTAAAGAGACTCTGTAATCACACGATCACCAAATTATCCTGTTCCATGTATACTGAGCATGATAACTGCAGGGTTTAGCACCAAAATAGGTAGCAACTGGTATTTATGATTGCATATATATATATATATATATATATAGGGAAAAGTTTAAATGAGATCGCTCTCATATTGCTTATATGAGGCCACTTTGAATCGTAGCCATTGGATCTTGATCTGACGGCTACAAATATCCATAATCATCTCACCCACTCCTTGATGTGACACACTCACCTACCCATTGATTTGATATCTACCCTCCGATCGGAATCTAATGGCAATAAAGATTGGCCTCATGCTCCTTATATGAGAACGATCTCATGTAAACTTATCTCATATATATATATATATATATATTGGACCTATTCCTTTGGATGGAAATGCCTCACGTTGTACAGTCTAAAACCTTACACATACTTCAAAACCCTATGGGTGGTGTTTAATTACATAACCTGTCTCAATTGTTGCAAACTGTCTAATTTTCGCTTTAATGTTTAGGACATGAAACATTTCTCGTTCATATGTAATGATTTTCCAAGAGGGCTGTTTAGTTTATCGTATCAATTTTTAGGCACAAACATTGGCAGCTACTAGGGGTGTCAATTTTAACGTCCGGCCCGCAAGCCCGACCCTACCTGGCCACAAAAATGGGGGATAGGGCCTAAAATCTTGGGCCCATCTTTAGGCCTTCAGGCCCGATGCAAAATAGGGTCGGTCTAGGACCCAGTGCAAAAAGCCCGTTGGCCCGCTGGCCTGTTTCAATTGTAAAAAATAATTTCACTTTTTATAGGGAGAGTAGTCCCAATAAACTCATGTATTTAAGAGGTGCAAAGCGTCTGCACTCTTATTCTTATTCTTTGCTATTAAGGACCCAAACAAATGCTAAAAGTTTATTAGTAGGATCCTTTCAAGGCAAATGTTTAAATAAAATTGTGTTTTTCTATAACAAAAATATTTTATTTAAAAGATTAAAGCCTGAAGGCCTAACCTTAGCCCACTTAATTTTAGGGTCGGGCTTGATTTTTGGAAGCTAGCTTAGGGTCATGACCGGGCTAGGGCCGAGGTAATAGGGTGGGGCCAGGGCCCACCTTTGGACCGCAAGAGCCCGACCCGTTGATAGCCGTAGCAGTTACTTTGGAGGGTGATGTTAAATATCGAGTTTAACCAGTGTTGAAACCAACTGAGTCCATTTGGTGTGCATCAGGTTGCAAACATGATCCGTTTTCTGGTTGATAGCTACAACAAGCCAGTCCCTGCAATCTTGGAGATTCCATCCAAGGAGCATCCATATGATCCTGCTCATGATTCTGTTCTTTCAAGAGTCAAGTATTTATTCTCTGCCGAGTCAGTTGCATCGGGGCGACGGTGAATGAAGATGTATTCCTACTGCTTTTTTTAAGAAGAAATCTTGTTGTTTGAAATGTATACATGCGCTCTTTTTTCTGCAACTATTTTCTTGTTAACAATGCATATGTGAACAAGAGTAATAAGAAAGGCGTTAATCAAGCGAGCTTAAATGATAGAATTTGATTCTAGCTATTCAACGGACATAAATTGAATGTCAAGAAGCAATGAAGCGAGTTTCCCTTTTTGTTCTTTTTCTTTCCTGTAGACTATATGGGGAATTTTCGTTTTCCCGTGATACACTGTTAGTAGTGCAATTGCTGCATACTCTGGAACTCGCACCTGTGCCAAGCTGAATAAGGAACGTTTTGAAATCAATGGTTGTGATGGCTGATGGATGGTTAATAGGTTGTATATTCGTGGTTTGATGACGGGTCTTGTAGGAAATTGGCTGCATCGTTGTTCAAACAGATGCATGTGTTCTTTGGCTGATGGATGGTTAATAAGTTGTATATTCGTGGTTTGATGACGGGTCTTGTAGGAAATTGGCTGCATCGTTGTTCAAACAGATGCATGTGTTCTTTAGCTATCGCCCCCCCCTCAAAACTAATTTTTTATGCTTAATGATTCGGTTGAAATGCCTTTCAATGTCCAGTAGGCGTAGAATATCTGATAAGCGCATCCAGTGTTGTCCGCCGAAAGTTGAGAGAAAGAAAGATGGGAGTGGAAGAGAACATGGGGCGCCCCTGAATTAGTGATGGTTAGCCCGACAACCAGACTGGTAGACTTATGACTATAGGATTTTCCAGGCTTTTCACTTTTATATACTCCCTAGTATTAAAAGTTAGGTATGTCTGAAATGAAGACAATAAGATGGTTTGAAAGTATTAAAGGTTGAAAGCATACTAGGGCAAACGCAAAGATTTTGAGTTAAGATGTGTTGATATGTTCAACTGGTATGCGAGGGCGGTTGCGTGGTCTGGATTCAATCCTTTTGGTGATTAATCTAAAGCTTACGACTGAACTCTATCTCAGGAAAATAATTATCCTTATAAACACTTTTTGCATAGTCAACTTAATACTTCGGGCCCTTGAATCTGGACGAAGAAAAAAATGTCTGATCCAAAAAGTCATGTGGGATCAATCATGGCTTACAGGAGCTCCATTCGTGCTCGTGAAAGTTTTCTTTTTTTTTTATCGGTATGTTTTTTTTAAGTGATTTGAGAAATTAAAAGTAGTCGTATCATAAGAAACAAGAAACAAACAAGTATTTGATTGTGAAATAAGCTCACATAAAGCAAAGGCGCTTTAGTTTAGTGCCTAGTGGTGAATCTGGTTGCATTAAAATATTCTGTTTGATAATCTGCCGAATAAAAACAACATAATGGAGGAGTTGGGCCTCCTGCAAAAATTAATACGGGGATGGGGACTGGTTGGTGGGCCGATGGTGGACAGACGGCTGGTTCTGCTCTAAAGGGACACGGCCACTGCCATGCTAATCCTCTCTTTCCCCCTCAAAACTACTCGGTTTATTCAATTGATTCGGTGTTTCCAGCGAGAAAAATAAAGAGAATGATTCCCCACCTACGATATTTATCTACACGCATTGCCATCCGTCTCATAGCTCATGCGACGATTAGGCAGTTGAGAAGTGTGTAAGAATCTTTGCCTTTTCGTGGCTTTTCACTGAATGATTTAAGAAACCCAAAGACCTAAGCTATTCTGCATAAGCCATTGTCAGAGAATCAGATTCTGGTTCATGGAATTTACTTTGGTTTTCTTTATATATGAATTTTGAATAATACCGATGAATTCAGGAAAGCATGGGGGTGAGATTTGGGTCACATTGATCATGAATCATGATAAGCGAGTCTAGCTGTATCTCCCTATCACGTGAAAGGTTCCTAGTCGAAGTCGAGCCCGCAACAACTTCGTGAACTCATGGTTTTCAATTGTGAAGCGTGGCCCGACCATCGCACCAACACCCTTTTGGTTACTAGCTCAATAACTTGTTTTTCATTGCAAAACATACTAGCTCAATAAACTTGTGTGATAATATCTTCCGAAAGCCCGTGAAATATCTCTTAAAGGGAAAAATAATGCAACCTAAAATAAAATCTACATTTCGTAAAACAAAATCTACATTGGTAAAACAAAATCTGATGTGCTTCTCTTTTAGAACTCTCATGCTAACGTTTTCATTGGCAAAACAAAAAATCTACATCGAAATGCTATGTTCATGTTCGCTCGATCTCGTCTGCTCGTGCGCCAGCCACCATGTGAGATCTCTCGTGGCAAGAGCCAAGAGGCCTTTCCATGCTGGCGCGCGTGCAGCCATCTGCTCTGACGAGAGGGAGGCGTACTCAAAATCTATATGCGGTCTGAGCTGGCCAAAGAGACAACCCCCTGCTCCTGCCCCTGTTCCTCTCAGCTCTCAACTTCAACGTCTTCCAGGCTCTTCCTGGCTCATTTCTGCTCGACGAGATCCTCTCCTCTTCCTGTTTTTCCTGCTTTTGACTTGTTTGGTTGCTTGATCTCCGCTCATATTCATCAGTGGTATACGTCTGGGGGGCATGGCTTTTGCAGGAACAACCGAGAAGTGCAAGGCTTGCGAGAAGACGGTCTACTTAGTAGATCAGCTTGCCGTCGACGGCAAACTCTATCACAAGTCTTGCTTCCGATGCCATCATTGCAAAGGGACACTCAAGGTGATTTCCCACTTTAAAAGCCTTCTATATGCATTGAAGTCTCAGTCTTTCGATTTCATTGACTTCTAAAAGAAGTGTCTGAACCATCTCAGCTCCTATTTCCAGTATGGGTTCCTTCAGTATTTTTGTTTGTAATTAATTGAGTTTGATTGTGGTCGAGCACTTATTTGTCTAATATTATCTCTTTTGTTTGGATTTTATAGCAGTGTTGTGTTTTCTCATCATTGGCTGTCTATTTGTATTGCTTTCGTTTTTTGTTTCTTAATGAGGATTTATACGTTTACTGGTGCGATTGATTCATTTTTTTGTTTGTGTTTTGTGCCTCCTGTCTGCTCCCTCAAGCTATCTTTCTCTCCTTTTTTTTTTCCTTTCTCTGTTTAAGTAGCTTGAGAGAGTAGATTCTTATAGATGTCAGGTTGGGCAATTGCAATTATGTCATTTGATGGTAAGGTTCATGAATATGTAAAATGATTTACTCTATAATCTAAGTCATGAGCAGTTGAAAGTTACGTTATATAACGTTACATTTCACAATATATGCATTTGGTGATTCACTGTATTGTCATTATGTGGATTCGTGGATTTGCAGACTAGCTTGAAAAGGTTATTATTTTTATCTCAGCTTCTAATTTGATAAGATGGCTTATGCTTCCTTTTTTATTTACATTTATTAGTAGTGAAACTGCTATTGGGTGTCCAAGTCTAATTTTAGAACCAATATGTTGTTGAATAGCCTGTAGTATTTTTACATTATAAGGAGAATAGTGTTTCTAGCGAATTGTAAGATTGAATTGATAAGATAGAGATTGACTTAAGATGGAGTTTATGTTTTTTGTATTCCATCCCTTTGATTCTAATTACTTGTACTTTCATTAACATCTGCAGCTTAGTAACTATTCCTCATTCGAGGGAGTGCTCTATTGCAAACCTCACTTTGATCAGCTCTTCAAGAGGACTGGCAGCTTGGACAAAAGTTTTGAAAGTAGATAGTCTTTCCTACTTTTCCTTAAGCAATTCATTGTCAAAACGAAGTTCATTCTAAGCTAATGTACAACTGTTTCTTCCAGGCATCCCCAGGGCCAATAAAGCAGATAGATCTTCTAATCATGAGGTGCGTTCACTATATAAGTTACAAAAGCACTTTCTACGGTAGCTGATTGTCTTTCCTGTCTTCTGGATTTTATCCTCTTGTAAAGTTGTTTTAACATTACGGGTCTTATTTAGGGTCACACCAACAGCAGAGTTTCAAGTTTGTATGCTGGAACTCAAGATAAGTGTGTTGCTTGCAAGAGAACTGTGTACCCAATTGAAAAGGTATGGTGCTCTCTCTCTCTCTCTCTCACACACACACACACATTCAGCTATCGATCTTAATTCGTTAGCTTGATGAAATTTCTTTCCTCATTATCCCAGACTAATTGTTGTCACGTTTCTGTTTCCATAGTTGTATACAGAGCATATAAATGATTGTATTGTCTAATCATAACAAAGAACAAAAGGGTTTTGATGTATACACCAGTTTTTCATAACCCAAGGCAGAGTAGAGGTCTACAAGTTAGCTTGTAGAACGCTACAAGTTATCTTGTAAAGCTCCTGAATCCTGAACTCTTGATTTAACAATTGCATGTAAAATAAGGTTCACAGTTAATGTTCTGAATAGACTCTACTGCCAGCTGCATGTTAAAATAAGGTCTCAACCACTTCCTCATTATTGACCCCATATCCTCAAGTTATCTAGCTGGAAATGTGTTCCATAAACACTTTAGTGTCTTCTTTCGCAGTCTTTCTGATTACAATATAGTTTGGTTTATCTCCTCGATGAGAATGTGTTAGAGTCTTCTTGATCACGTATTGTTCAACCTTCAAGCTTTCTATCTGGGTGCGGACTGGACCATCCAAGACAGTCCTGCACTGGCATGTCATACAGCTACATGGCCATCCTGAGAAACCTCTTTGCTAAAACTCATCTTATCTGTATTATACAACCAACGGTCTACCCATATAAAATTGCTGGTCTATATAATGAGGTGAATTAAGATAGCCAACACAGGCTGTTATCTATCTCTATTTGCTTAGATATTGCAGAGCATAAGTGTTCATCTCATGTCATCCTCAAACTGGATACTGCAGTATGTTGACATGTTTTCTGTATGCCATATTAGTTTAGTTATTGTTCATGACTAATAAACAACTTTTCTTTATGACAGCATAAATGTTGGATTATATGAGATTCCAGTTGTGTATAATATTTGTTGCAGTAGTATACTAGAAAACGAAAAGCTCCCTGCTATGCATAAGAAAGTCTAAACCACTTGGTATCTAAACTGTGGGTTTCCATAATTGCTACTATAGTTCTACTGCCATACTATCTTATTGACTAATGATTATTCAGAACAAAATAATCCTATTGATTCGAGAATTAAGGCTACTTTCAAACTATATTTGTATGTATGGAAAACGATTAGCTAAAATTCTGTCTGGGAGGGATGCTACAATCCCTATGTGGTCGTTTGCTAGAAGGAAAATGGATCTTTTATATGCCTTATGCCTACATCATTTAGTACTATGTCAACCTCTCTATAGCAGTATGCCTTGAATTTACATATCCTGTATGCTTTTTCTCAGCTCATTGACAAGAATAATAGCAGTACTTTCTGACCTGATATATCTGCATTTCAGGTGGCAGTGGATGGAACATCCTACCACCGGCCTTGTTTCAAATGCTCACATGGAGGTTGCAATATCAGCCCTTCTAGCTACGTGGCACACGAGGGTCGGCTCTACTGTAAGCATCACCACTCCCAGCTGTTCAAAGCGAGAGGGAACTTCAGTCAGCTCGACAAGCAGGAACCTGTAATTGGGGTGACTGAGAACACTGTATCTTCTGTACAACCCCTTGCAGAATAGAGATGATGGATCTCGTCTTTTCTAAATATCTGTGGCGTTGACTGGGCTGGAGCTCTACGTAGCTTGATAGCAATGTGTTAAAATGTCTCTGCGGGATTAGTACCTCCAAATGTTGAACTACTTGGTTGTGTTATCACCTTTGTCTGCCAAGAGATTGATACAGATAATTAAGAGGAGTCATATGGCATTTGTTTTGTCAGTAATATAGAACTTGTGAGGAGATTATGTGCTACAGTGTGATTGTAATGAAAATTATCTTGCTTTCAACTAGAATGGTGAGCCTTGTAAGAACAGCTTCGCATTTCCTTGTGCAACAGTTTTCAAGTAAAATTTATGCTTCATGGTGTTCTTGATGGCTCCAAAATACTAACCATTTACCATTCTATAACCAATCTAATATTCTTCTTTCTAGTCATCCACGTTCAAATTCAACTATATTATCAGGAAGGACATGTACCAATTAACCATGAACGGATCTAGTCCCACTAAACTGAACCGAACTTTTTACTCCTCACAAAAGCTGAATATTAAAGCTTTAAACTGCAGTGTCTGCTGCATTCTGCTGGAGCGCGCTTGGTATAAATTTGAATGTTCTAAGAAGAATAGACACGGATGCGCGTGGGATGGAGGTGTCATCTGCGTAACGGTTTGGACTCGGGACCGGACTGCCTGGAACTGATTTTTGTATCGGCCCCGATTGTCGTCAATTCACTCTGAGGCGGGCGTAGGCAGCCCGACAAACCCAATGCCGCCAAAGCGACGAAAGAAGGAAGCCGCGGAACCTGCTCAAGTCCTGAAGGGGGGTGTTCAAGAACATGGTCGTCTTTTTAGTCGAAACTGAAGTTCAGGCGCGAAGATTGCAGGCATGCTTCTTTCTGTTTTTTTTTTTTTTCTGCGAATTTGGTTTTTGGTTTTGGTGCTTCTACTTTCCCGAAGGGGGTTACATGTCGGTAGCCCATCATTGTGGTTATGTAATAGACTATTTTGGAGAGTTAAAGTGTGTCCCTGCCATTTTGTTAAGGCATGGTGTTACATTTGCAATTAGAATTATCCTCTTCTGCGTGTACCATATATTTGTGGGTTCTCCATCAATTTGCTTTGGACAGTGATAGCCCTACATCAGATTAGTTCACCCACTCATTGCCATCCACTGTGTATGGAAATGTGTAGAAAATCTGATGTACAAATATCGTTTTCCATTTGCTTTTGAGGAAGGTCTCAAAATTTTTATTCCATTTGATCCTGGCATACCTAATGCTAATGACAAACACTGAGCAGGAGTGCCAGACATTGGATTAATTATATTAGTGCTCGTTTTGAAGCCGACTCCGGTCTTCTGATGACCGACCACTTGCCTCAGTTATTATGATTTCTGGCTTGAATCCTTTCGTATAGGAGCAATTATTGCTGGTTACATTTGAAAGTGTGTTATCATATTTGAAGCTGCACTTCCTTTTCTTCTTTTCTTCTGGTAGTTTCTTTGTTTTCCTTGTTATTATTTTTTGGCTACATATTGGTGATGAAACTAGGTTTGGAAGCAAAAATTGGTGCAAACAGGAGCTACAGTTGAGGATCACCTTTCTAGAAGGGTTACACATGTATTTGCCATGACCTTGGATACCCTTCTCCAGAAAGTTGATCGTAGTCGTATGATTCGCTTCCAAGGAGTGAGTTTCATGTCGATTTTGTTTTTTATTTAATTAAGAGATAATTATCAGTTTTGCTTCGGGCCATTGTTGGTTGTTCTCCTAATATTTGCTCGTCGTTGTGAATACTTATGATGCTTGCATAATTTTAGTGCGTACCATGTTCTAATTTTCCTGCATAAAACCATATTGTGCAGTGGATTTCAAGCATATAAGAGGTTTCTTCTTATTTCTACTCTGTGGCTCGACGGGTTAATTAAAATTGTAGGCTACTGTATTAAGGTAAAGTTGGTACCTACAATAATAATGCTTACCACTATTTAAATCTTGACGTGCAGACGTAATTTACAATTTTCTTCACTACGTCGGAATGTTTACATGTGAATTAAAGGTAGGAAAACTGCATTCGTTTGTGTTAGTTACAGCAGATTGATCAGTGTCAAAAAGAAAAGATGCGGTGGTCCAGTCTACTGGTTAATGCACATGACTCTTGCTAGGAAATGCTAAATTGTTTACTAAACAATATAAATCTTCAGATCATGTACTTACGAATTTGGAACCTTTACCACTGGTGTCAATGAGCTTACTTGTGTTCCATTCTTTTTTTTTTTCCGGTAATTACATGTGTTCCACACTTGATTTGTATACAGATTGAGTCATTTTGGACAATTTCGGCAGAGTGCTCTTGCTGACCGGTGGTTGTAGGACAGCCTAAAACACGGAGAGAGAATGCTTGAGGATTCCTATCGTCTAGAAGAGCTTGAGAAAGTGAATACCATCTGAAAATTTGAAAATAAATAATTTTGTCAAGAATGTATTGCCTTATGATGAAAGGGTTGAATCCTCAAAGAAGTCGGAAGCTCGTGATGCCACTGAGAAAGATAAAATGAAGGAAAACAACGAAGAAGAAACCACTGGAGGAGGTCCTTTGCAGTTAGTTTTTAAGTTGGAAAATTAATTTTAGTATGAAAGCTGATGAAAAGGGGAAACCAATGAGGGAACGAAACATGCATGCTCCTCTTAAAGCACATTTATCTTACCAGTTTGCATAGGCCATTTGGAACCCATGTTGTCTTTTTATTTTTTAAATGATTATTTGGGCTTTTTAAAATACAGAGGTGCTGGTGCTTAATAGAGCTGATTCATGGCCTTTTATCTTCTCTTACATTGCAGTTGAACTCAAGATGTAACAAACATGTCGGCACATGCGAATTCGACAACCTCACATTAGTTCTTTCCTCCCGACAGATTAGTTATTCAACCATCACACGGATGGCAACAGCTGAGTTAAATATTCGTTGATGCCCACTAGTCTGCTTCCTAATTAAAATCTATTAGAAGAAGAATAGACTGCATGGGACTGTATACCTTGCCGAGTACATATGAAGAAACCTAATAACCACAAGCTGATTAACAACAGACCGCCCTTAAAGCTGAAAATTGTGAAAAATGTAGCCTCCAGATCACGTTTTATCTAGTAAATTTAACCATGTATTTACCTCCTTGGTTTCTGTAACAGCATAACTATAAGATTTGGTCTTCAGCAAAAAAAAAAATCTGTGAGGTTTGACACACGGAAAAACATAACGCCAAAATTCCCCCCTTTACCTATAAACAAAGAAATAATCACATGGTATGCTTGTACCTCCTGAACATTTCTTCCCTGTCAATGAACCGGTCAAGCATTTCGTTCTCTCGCACGACAATGCATTCATCTTCTTTCCCGAACCAATCATAGCGCCTTTTTGCAACGAAGTCGTAAACAGCATCTCTCAGCGGGGCTGGGATTACTAGCAGAGCGCTTAGAGCTGAGTATGGCAATGGCAAGTAGGAAGCTACTTTCAGTGCAGCTGCAATCAGCAGGCGACCATTCAATCAACCTCAAAACTTAACAAAAAATAAAAAATTATACTTAAGGTGTAAATAAGTTGCCAATTAAGAATATTTATTCACTTGGAATTTCCATGCCAATTAAGAATACTCCTTTGGTAATTCTATGCATATTGCCCAGATGTGAAGACAAGCAACTGCTGTTTTACTGCATGCATGATGCAGGGGGCTTCAACTTGAGATGATGGTATTAGTTCATAAGTCCTTAATAACTATCGCTAGCAAAGGACTTCATTCCCAATCTTGCAAAATCTAAAAAATGTAAGGGAATGGCAGAAGGAGGAGGAGATAAGTTTCTGCTTTTTATGATTTCCCTTGTTTATGAAGTTGAATACACTAAATACAAGCAAACAAAGAAATGGATGCAACAGGCCTTGCAACATCTAAGAATGTAACTGCAACACTCCAAAACCAAAATGCCGGAAGCGAGTAACAAGCAGGCAACAAAATATATGGTACTTATTAGAAGTTACCACGTATTTATAAAATCTCGTGATACAAAGTTGAAGCAATCTTCGCAACTCGATAGTACATTTTGTAGCAGTATCGTGTCCGTAAATCGACAGGCATTGGAGCTTTGAATAATCAGATGGCAAGAATGTGCATAACAGATATCTCTATGTAGATACAGCAGAGGAGCTAAACATAATCAATAGTCGGAGAATGAACAAGTAGGGAAAACAAAGATATTCCAGAACTGACCAGTGGAGGCCTGATAGTATAAGCCTGGGCCTTCAACAAACAAAAAGCGACGGAGGACGTCCTCTCTGGTGAGGCCGCAGATGTTCAAGTAGGGCTCAGCTGCCATAGACTGGAGGCAGCAGAACTTGATCTTCCTGTACTTGTCCGCCCGGATCACCCATTTCACCCCTGCTCATTCCAAAATAAAGGAGCCGATTTATTGCCCAATTATCAAACCCCAAAAGAAGAATCACATCGGCATTGATTCCGGTGAATAGACATTGCATCAAACGGCAAGAAAAATCCAATCTTTTTCAACGTCCAGGACAAAAAAAAAGACATAACGGTTACCAGCGTGGCAGAGATGGCAGACACCGTCGTAGATGACGACGCCGGGTTGGAGGAGAGTGGGGTCGACGGCGGAGGCGGGCGCGGTGGGAGCTGGGGTGGTGAAGATGAACTCCTCTGGTTGGGCGACATCAGCAGCGCCAGCGGAGGGGGAATTTGAAGAGGAAAGGGAGGAGCGAGAGAAAGAGGTGGAGGAGCACCTGCTGATCCCCGAGAGGTGGAGGAGGAGACCTCTGGAGGCTGCTGCACTTGGCGCTCCTAAGAAGGAGTCTCAACATTTCCCCCGCTGTCTTTCCCTTTTCTCACTACTTCATCGTCTTCCCCTCTCTTTGTTTTGTCATTGAAGCTTCAATGTGGCTTGCTGAAAAATTCAAGTCCAGGATTATGCCTCTTTGGCAAATAATTTCAAGAATTTTTTTTGGCAGAAATTGACTGAATAATTTTTCTATCCAAGTTCAAGCCATTAACTATCCAAGGCAGGAGGGTGAAGCACGCATTGGGGGGCTCATTGTGATTTCTGATGATTCAGGAGGTAAGCCGAAAAGCTTTTAGTTATACAGAAATGAAGATATCATTACTTGGTAGTGAAATTGCCAAACCACGCCATAGACTTGTTTAGGCCTTATACATATAGCAGAAATTGACTTGGGATCAACGGGAAAAAAATGACTCGGGAAGACTGGTGCAGATACATAACTATTAGAAAGAGCGATGCGGGATTGGCGCTGATTGCTCAAAAGCTCTGCCAAATTTGGCCCCATTTCACTCAGACCGGGAATCTCCGCAAGACGTTCGATTCTACATTTTGCTTGCCTAGTCATAGATATGGCCTCTTTATCTCTGCTGTTTGTGATACGATGAGCAACAGGAGCAGCTTTCTCCCCAGTTGGCCCTCAATTCCTGCAGTTTCATTTGCATGCAACAATGCTGTGACTGCTCCTGCCTATGAAGCTTGCAGAACATGAAGAACACGATCAACTCTCGTGTGTACTCATTGCTAAGTATAGATAAATTCTTGGTTTACTCTAGCTGATCAAGCCAATCTCCGTAAGTCCTCCTTCAAAAACAGTACACAGATAATTGTCTCAAGTCCAGTTTCTTTCATGTTTTACCTTAAGTCCTATGTATATGTGAAACCTCCATTTCCACTGTGAATTGGCTGTTATATGAAATTCTTCACTTATTTTCCACATGGCTCTCATCTTATGAAATAAATTGAAACGCTCACAGAGTGAGGGCTTAGTTTGAACAAAAATCAATGAACTTTCTTTAGCAAAAAAAAATGAACACCTGAAAACTACGCAAGTGCAACTTCACCCTGTTACTTGGGCCCCCAAAGGGCCCAGTGATCCAGCCCTGAACGAGCACTATTTATGTGGCGATCCAAAAAATAATGATCAGTTAAATTTATGACAATAATTGTCAATTAACCACTGTTTTCTTTATCTCTGATAGCAATGGGCAGGTGAGATGAAAATGCACAACCAATAATTTACATCTGAAACTAGTTCCCGTGGCTCTCTTCGCTGGTTTCACCATCTGTAGAGTACGTGATTAGAAATATGTTTCCGACTCAAACTAGAAGAGTTTATAGCACAATGCTATTTACCAGTGAGATTAACGGCTGAGTTTGCGACTGCATCAGCTTCAGAGTTAAATTTCTACAATGAAATTATACAAAAAGAAATCATTAGCCTTGTCTGGAGAAATTTAGAGACATTGTTATCCAAGCAAATAAGCATCAAAAGAAAAGGCAAAAAGGAACAAAAAAGAGTAGAGCTTTCTTTATCAAGGTAAATTTAAATTTGACTCAAAGGGGAAAAAGTAATTTATCTTGCCATGAAAATTTAAACAATTAACCTGCACAAACGGTCATGATAATTCCCAATGAAACTAATGAAGATGAGTTTCTTCTGAAAAGATCCAAAGTTATTCATTAATCCATCAATAGTGCTGGTCAAACACCAAAATTTGCCCCTAAAAGTTTGACGTGACACAAATGTTAAATCAGAAAAGACTGTAGCAGTTACATTTATGTTGACCAACAACTTGAATAGAAATGACATGCAAAGGGGGCAGGGTGATCTCCTGAAATACTACTGAATCTTCACAAATTGAAGCAATATGAAAAAATCTAGATCAACACGTCGCGGTCATAAAAGAGGCTAATTTTAGCTGGGTCATGATCAAACTATATCAGATTATTAGCTCACGGTTAAACAAGCTATTGAAAAACCTTGAATCAGTAACATTATAGGTGTGGGAGAAATTGGTTTCTTTGTATGAATCAGAATTGGATTTGAAAGGTCTAAAATCTGGATGGTAAGAGGAAGCAGGTGAAACAGAGGCAGGAGCTGTCAATACACAACACGCAAACATATGAAGCACAAGACTTTTTGACGTCTGATCAAACCAACAGCAGGATCAAGAGATGTGAAAACAAAACGAAGGGGTGCTGTGAATTGGTAATAAAAAATTTAAAACTTCAAATAAATAAAATGATTGATAACTTTCATAATCTATGCTTCACGGACTGCCCTAAATAATTAAGAAAAGAGAAACTTAAATATATAGCACTTCAATGTCATAGAATTTTTTTTTGGATCGGTTAGTGGTAATATAATTAATTATTGTCAATGAAAGACAGGATATCTTACCCTTTCGACATGGCTTATCTCAAATGAAAGAAACTGGTTTTTGAGCTTCTTGGCTTCATTGCATAAGTCCACCATATTCTGGGATTTGGTTCGCCATAATCCTTGCACCTGTTTTCACAGGACCCACATAGTATCAACAGCAGTGGAGGAGCTATAAAAAATGGAATGACGAATTAACATGATGGGCATTGTAACACTCTAAGTCGATAGAAACACGAGAAAACAAAATAACGAGATGGATACACTTTGATCTGCTAATTAGAGAGTATTATTTTCAAATTATAATAATGCTACACGAATATAAAGGATAATCCTAAAACCAGGATTTTCTGATCTGTGATAAATAATCTTGCAGAAGCACTAGCTGCTATTATCTAAATTTACAAGGGAGTTCTCCTTGCCAGATAATCAGGCAGCATCCCTGGAAAGCTGCTTGTGTATATGATACATTCAAACACTTCGCTTACTATATACTCTCTAACAACTCTGACCAATCATATAAATCCACTTTCTGATGATGTATGTCCGTACACAAACACTGTGCTCTCTATATATATGTTAGTACTAATTTTAGTACTATTATTAACATACACACATATAAATATTAGTACTATTAGTAATTCAAACTCAGATTCCACATACAAAAGAACCTCGTAGACAATGAAACACATATCAGACGGACTACCTCATGTGGCAATTCCTGGTCAGTGACTTGTGCCAAACATCTATCATTGACTTGTCTATGCATGGAAAGACCCAATGTTCAAACATCTGAAGAAAAAAATTCCTACTCATCTTCCCCTTTACTGAAAAAGAAAAAGATTCCCACTTATCTTCTCACATTTTCTTATTTGTTCTTAATTTCTTCATGTGCTCGATATATTTTTAAGAGATGCATAATTACTTCCTCTTTTTGTAGAACATAGGAAGCTAGTAACTTTTGCCTTTGATAAATCCAAAGGAAAGACACAATAGGCATGCAAACCGGAAATATTTTTATTATCATTACATTTAAATTATCCACTGACAATTATAAACAACTTTTGTCTTTTGCTGGATTCTGTATCATTGTATGTTGATTATATGTGATTGATGAATAAAAAAGCGTATATTCCTTGTTACTTTCATTCTTTTAAGATAATAATGGCTCTACTGTATTTCGAATCTCAGCAATACTTCAACTTGTATATTTGGAAACTATAAATTCAATAATAGACTAACAAAACTATATGTAGCAAAAGGAAGTCAACTTTCAACCTGAAGACAAACAAGCTTGGAGTCACCTTGCACACGAATTTTCCTAAAACCTTTCTTAAGAGCATATTTCAGTCCCAGAATCAGAGCTCGATATTCAGCAACATTATTGGTAGCACTTCCCAAGCCTTCACATAGCTTCCAAACCTTCACATGCACAAAAGAGAAAAGAGTCATAGGCTCTGGCTCATAAATAAATCATTTTTGCCCTGCCTATGAGTCAAACTAGGAGTTGATCCTATGTCAATGTAAAGAATTAGCATGTCAATGTACGGAATGAAAGTAGATGGAGGAAAAAACATTTAACCAAAAATTAAGAAGCTGCATAAGCATGCACTAATTCGTACTTGACTTCCATCTTCTGAACATAGTATTGCTCCGGCACCAGCCCTCCCAGGATTTCCTTTTGAAGCACCATCAAACTTAAGAACACAGGAAAGCTGTTGTTTGGATATTGCATCAAAAAGGCAGAAAGGAAATACTGTGAGATGAGTAACAAAGACTTTCTGATGTTTATTAAACCATGACACTCGCCCTATCCAAATGCCAAGATGATCCAATTGCTTTCTCATCACTTTATTAAGCAACCTCTTCCACTAAGTGTGGCCCCTCTATTTTAAGAAGCAGCAGACTATCTAGGTAAATGAAGCTGTCATATGATATTCTGAATGCATTATGAGGCATATTGGAAGTTCATATAAAATACTTGCTCACTCATGCATTTGTCATAATAAAAGTCCCTTTGGTAAACTTTGAAGCAAGATAACTTACATTACTCTTATCCAACTCCAACATTTCCGACAAACTCTTCGTTTCAGGTGCCTTTTCAGATGCAATACTAATTGAGTAATCAAGTCCATCTGGTTGCTGAAGCCACAAGGTAAAAAGTTTAGCATTTTATGAGAACTGAGATTCTCTAAAAATAAGCATTTTTAAGATTATAGCGACAAACACAAAAAATTTCACGCTTAGCAAACGTATAAGCATCCTTTAACTTCCTAAAGACGGGAGAAAACAAGTGTAAAGTTTGAATCACTATACAAAAGGATTGAAAACACATTTACAAATAACACATGAAGGAATATACAGAGACACCGACGAATGGTGCGAATTTTCCAAATACGAAGCACCAGAAACAAGACCCGAACATATAGTAGGAAATAGGCAGAAATTTTCACCTGAAAAGGGCAAGGTAAAAGTTTGCCAAAGAAACTATCCTTCACATGTGCTGCATTAATCACATAGCTAGCATTTCTGAGACCGTGCGAAGCGAGATGTTCCACTGCCTCTTCTTGCAATGAATACCCCTTATACACACTAACTGGGGGATCACATACCTATTAAATGAAACAAAATGTTATTGCTAAAGAACCCCAAATTCGGAAAAACGTCATATGCTCAAATTGGCAAATGCGAGAGGAGTTTAGTACCGAGCTAACTTGAGTTTGGCATTCCGTCAAACTCCTGAAGACGCCCACCAAGTCCCCTTTCCGAACAACATAAAACGCGTTGCTCTCCTCGTCCACCGCTGGCGGCGGCGGAGGCGGCGGCGCAGTGTGATTGGCCTTGGCGGGCTTGCGGCGTGTGGAATAGCACTGGAAGGGAACCCTGCTGGTCAGGGCAAGTTCAAGCCTTACCAAACGGAGACCAGAGTGCCATATGCTTCTTCGGAGCGACGGGTTGGAAAACCCGAAGAGCGAACTCCTCATGACAAAGCGGCCAGTCTGCGATAGCACAGCCGTCGCAGCAACACACCCCACCATGCAGTTGGGCCCGGCCCGCCGCCGTCTTCCTTCTTCGCCTTCTTCCTACTGAACAAGCCGAAACCAACGAGAAAGTTGCAACCTTGGAATCAGCTTCTCCGCTCTGCCGCGGCGGGTCTCGCCGTGCCGGAGCGGGACGACCAACCAGACCAACGGCGACGGTGGTCAACGGAGGGAAAGGCACCTGCTTGTTGGGCTTTTAATGGGCTATATTCACCGACTGGAAAAAGATGGGTCGTAGATCTTCAGATAAAGAGCCCATGGGCCGTTTCTTTTCGCTTTTGTTGGCCTTTTTCCAATCTGCTTTTGTAGCCCACCGGCAGCCATTCCAATTTCCCCATCTTCTCTCCCATTTCAGTCGCTGCAGATTTGAAGGTAGAAGATGACAGTAGCTTCCACTGTCGCCGGCCAGATTTCCCGACGAATACTCGCTTTCTGTATGATAAGAACCTTTTTCCAGGGATAGAATCAAGAACTAGAAAATGTCATAAGAGATCAAGATACATAGGTTTTCTTGGAGGAAACCAAGACCCAAGGACCAAGTCCAATTTTATAGTAAAATCATCAACATCCTTTCAATTGGCCGTCTAGGCTTTTTATTACAGTCTTCGTTCAGTCACAAGTGGTTTTAAAACTGCTACGTTCAGTTACAAGTGGTTATAGAACTGTCACAACTTGCTAATAACTACCTATTCCTATCCTACGTATACCTTTACATGACTTAGTACACTTTATTTATACCTATCTATATATCATGGGAAGGGTTTACATGAGATCGTTCTCAATCTTTATAGCCGTTGGATTCCGATCGGAGGATGGATATTAAATCAGTGGGTAAGTGAGTGTGTCACATCAGGGAATGGGTGAGATCATTATGGTTATTTATAACCGTTAGATCAAGATCCAAGGGCTAAAATTTAAAGTGGCCTCATATAAGCTATATGAGAGCGATCTCATTTAAACTTTTCCCATATATCATACACACAAAGTCATATAAAATCTTGTACTACATACAAATTGTTGAAACAATTATGTCGGATTCTATCACTGTGCTTCGGAAACCCCCGGCGATGTTGTGCAACAACCTTTGAGAGGACCTGGACTTATTTCCCGGGCCAGATTTCCGACTCTTCTTCCTTCTGTTTGTGTCAAGCTTGAGAAATCGGCGACTAAGTTGGCCTTCAAAGGTGTTTCTGCGGGAACCCATGAAGCTGTTTGGAAGGAGCCGGACGATGGGAGCGGCAGCGACTACGAAGATGATGACGATGCGAACGAGCTTGATTGGAGTTTGGAGAGTGATGATAATGGAGGAGAAAGCAACTCGGGGATTGCTTCTTCTCTTGATGCCTGAGGCTTCATTAGATGCCCAGTACGATGAACTCATTAAAGGTTTCTAACTGTTCTTTCCAATCTTTAGCTTGAGAGTTGATTTCATGAATTGATTGGTCACTTTGGTTTTGCGACATGTGATGCGAAGATTTATGGTATTAGATGAGTTTCCGACTGCAGTTTGTGAAAACTTAATTGCTGACTTCCGTTACTAGATTTAGAAAATAATGATGATCAGCTATCTCAAACTAGGAGGGAATGAAAGCTATGCAATCGTTGTGATGTATCTGCATAATGCCACTTGCGAACAAAATTGCTAAGTCAGAGACAGAAGATAAGGTGATGATGACTCCTGCATGCTGGTGGTCATTTTCTCTGTTTCTTGAACTTCATCTTCATTGACAAGTGCACATATACAGGACTTCTGCATGGAGGAAATTATCGCATTAGTAGTAAGTAATAACTGACTTTTTCATATTCATGATAGAATGGTGTGACACCACTACATTATGCTGTGCAAGTAGGAGCTATTCAAACAGTGAAGTTATTGATCAAATATGAAGTTGATGTAAATGTTGCAGATGATGTGAGTAGTTCCTTGATATCTAGATCTTTTAGTAATGGTTGAATACTGGCAAGAAACTAACAGTTTTGTATGCTAAGACTTTCTTTTGTTTTCTATAGGAGGGATGGGTGCAAAGCAGGTTCAGAGATATTGCCAATGTTTTGTTGGTCAAGGGTGTGCAGACAGGACGAGAAGAAACAAGGTAATAGCCATTTGTTTCCTATGCTTATTATTTTGTTGTTACAATCATCTGTTTCTTTGGTACATTGAAGACCCCCATCTTAACACACCCTCCCTCCCAAGGTGCTACAGGCCCGAATCGGACCTAGGACCTCTCCCTTGAGAGGTAGAGGCCATATCCAGCACGCTAACGGCTGGATTGGCATTACTACTACCATTTTGAATATTTTTATCTCATTATACTGCCTAAGTGTCATGGCATAATCAGAAATAAATTACCAGAAGCTGGTAATTTATTTCTGATTATGTCCATGATTTTCCCATATGCCCCTTCGTATCCACGTCATTGCTACATTCAGTTTATCCACACCCCAGTGTGGAGTGCCAAAAATTAAATGCACTGCCCAGTGGGCTGCTTCTATAGCCATGTTCTGGAGGTCCCTTTTCAAATTAGCCCTGCTTTTATAGACCAAAAAGTGTGATTCTTTTTACCGAGCAAAAAAGTTTGGCCCTTCTTTTTCGACGAGATCGTTATAGAACTCCTTAGTGATCGATTAATGACTCATTGATTTCTCTTATAACATTTGGAGTCAAATAGTTTTTGCTTAACAACTTATCGTATGTGCTCAAATTTTTCGAAGTTGATCTAACTTAATTTTGTGTGACATGCATGTGTCAATTTTTTGAAGTTCGAGTTTTTCAACCTTCTTGAGGAACAGTGGCAAAGTTAACCACTAAGTTAACTGTTTCCATCAGAAACATAGTATTAAGCTGTTTCTGCCAAATCAAAAGAGAACTATTATAGCTTGGCTTGGTGTGTTTCAGGATGGAAAAACCCATGTGGACCTGAGCTTTTTTGGTAAAGAATTCAAGTCCTATGAGCTTTCTAAGCTTGTTAAATTAGTTTCTGAAAACAAGGAGCCCTGACTTGAATAACAAATATGGCATGAGCGGAAGCTTGCGACCCTGTGTGCGTTAATCTAATCTCTACACCAACGACCACTTGACATAGAAGTGGAAGTTGACATAGCAACAAAATTCACAGTATCAGATGGTGGAAACAGGTAGAAGGTGAATGAACAGTGGATGAATGTTTTATATTCTAAAAACGGGAAAAGCGGACCTGCCTAGCCTGACCAATTTGGTCACCAAAATTTACGTTAATAGAAGGTAAGAAGAAAGGGCTGAATAAAAAGAGAAATTACAATTTTTATTAAGATTCTTGGGTCCTCCTCCACTTGTCATTTGGTTCTGCAATCTGGTCACATATTTTTTGGTTAGGAAAACATTTTCCGAGTTGTGTTCTCTGGTGCGGCGAATCATATTGGTAGTTGGTGTGTATGTGCACGCGCGTGGGAGGGAGGGATTCCCTGGTTTAAGTCGGATTTGACCACGGGCACTCGTGCTCACCGAGGGCATGTGTGCCTGAGCTGCGCATTCTCTGCAAACGAATTGACAGAAGATGTCTTCGAGTCTTCCCCATTGCAAGGAAGTGATAGCTTAAGGCACTTCTGTTTATGCAGTCCAGTGTAGGCAGCCCGACCAAAGTAAATGTTAAAACCTAAGCTATTAATTCAGGGCTACCTCTACAAATTTACACCAAAAATGATGTAGATTTTCGCAATTGTCTGAAAGCCATGGCAATTCCTGTTCTGTCTTTTGCAAGTCTATAGAATGTTCGAATTAATATTAAAATAAGTTTATGCACATTAGTTGGACTTGTGGTCTTTGTGGAGTCTGTTTGGGAAGGAAAGGTAAATTTTTTTCATTTTCTTTTCCCTAAATGAAATGAAAATGGTAGTTTATTTAGGAAAGCCCATTTCTTGTATTTTCATTTAGTTATTTTGGATGTAAAATGGTTGTTTGGGAGGTTTACTTGAGAAATCCGATGAAGGATAAATTATATTGTCTTTCCCCTTAAGTACTATTCCCAATCAAGCATCTGGATCGTTCATTTGTTATGAAAGATCCCAGCCACAGATGAAGGGTACTCGTAGCCTTTTTCCCAGTGAATCCCATTAAAAAAAATCATTTATTTTGAATGTCAAGGGTACTTGTAGTCTTTTTTCAGCTGATTAACATTTAAAAAACCATTTTAGATTACTCATGAGGACATTAAAATCTTGAATGAGAAATACTTTAAGACGTAAATGTAATTCACTTCACAAATGTGCCTCCCACCAAACATGTTTTAGTGAGGCCTCAAATTATGTTATGTGGGAAATGACGCGCTTTGAATCTGCTGCGACACAATCAATTCAGTGTCTTGTCACAAAAGGACGCGTGTAAAAATACGGTGCATTATACATTCGCGTTTTCACATGCGTCCTGGCCCTCATCAGGATTAGCTAGGAGTGGCCTCGCAGCCGAGAAGACATCTAAATACCCAATGGCGGCCTGACTCCGGATCTGCTGGTGAAGCTTCACCAGCGCCTTGTTCACAGCCTCTAGAGCACACTTCGCTGTCACTTTGCTGTCAGCCGGCCCCCATCTGGCTGTTGGTTGTTTCGGTGCCAAATGGGCATGGTTAGTTGAATGTGCCATTAGTTGATGGACTTGTGGTCTTTGTGGAGACCGTTTGAATGCCATTGGATGATTGTTAGGAAGGTCATTCGGCTGAACGACTGCCCACATTCAATGGGATAAATTCAACGGAATTTTTCGTTCACATTCTGCCCATTTGATAACAGAGTGGTGGGCCTGCTGGATTGAAGTAAGAGAACGACGCATCATAGATCCGATCCTTTTTGTTATCAAAGAAGGACGAGTTCAAATGTTTCTATTGTGGTGAAACTGAATAAAATGGAAGAACTTTCACAGGCTCGAGTATAATGAAAGCCCAGTACTAAAAAAAGGGACGCTTCAAGCCTTCAACTCATGACTGTGGATCTGGGGGAGGATAATAGGCTAACAATCGATCGACTTTGCTTTAAACTACACTGCTTCTGAAAATGGAGAAAGAGGGAATCTGCCTCTTTCCTCCGAGTCCTATCACGTTCGGTAGATCCCAAGCCCTTTCAAAGAGGGACACTCCTTTTTCTTCAAGCCTGGCTCGAGAGCGACGTTTTTTTCATCATCAGTAATGTACCCTACTGCTTCCGAATTATATATGTCTGTATCTGTCACATGATTCTAAGGCTTGTCCGTCCAATGTTCCTCAAGCAGCCATTGATGGACAACCTAACTAGCGTTTACTTAATGAACCATGACCCTAGTTCAAACGGCAGGTAGATCATAACTGCAAAGGAAGCTTGTTTGTCCCAACCCCCTCATGCTTTTACATTAGCAGCTTCAGTCGATCGGCTTGATTGTACTGCAATAAACCCTACCTGTATTCTTTATGTGGTGGCCAGAGTTACCAAAACCTTGTAGCCAATCATCATCAGCCAGACGTAAAAAGTGACTACTAGTCAATATTTTAGAAATCTAGTATACAAGTGCATATGCATTCAGATTTCCTTCTTCTTTTGGGTTAAAAACATACTCCCTCCGTCCTGAATTATTACTACGGAAACATGAAGGTTATTGAAGTCGAGCCGCTTACTAGTTAGGTTCGGCAGCATTTGTGAGGCTGTCAAACCATGGTCACCTGTTTGGCTGTTTCACTTGAATAAACTGATCAAGGCCAGATACGGTGATCCCATCTTTATTTACTGATGTCTCCGTGATTGAGTCTAGCTGCCAGCTGCCTTCTTGCATTTTTGGTCAAAACCGTACCCTTCTTATAAATAAAGTTACCCATAAAGAGGGGCGTATGCAGGATTTTAATTCTACAAAGCTTAAATTTTTTTCTGTAATATTATAGAATAATTAGGCTTACAAATAAGTTGTGTTGAAATGAAATATAGGAATAAAGAAAAAACTGTGACAAGTGACATATTAAAAAAAATATTTCCGTTATCTTTATCTACAATAATTGCCACAAAAAAAGAAAATATATATATAAAATCGTTAACAAAAATGAAACATTTCTACCCTTAAAGTCAGTTGTTATAACCAATAACCTAAGAGAGATAAGCACTTAGCTAGTGAAAGAGGAGCAATCTGTCTTTCGGTTATGGTCTTTGATGTCGGTCCCCATCAAAACTAAAGTGGGTTCTTATAAGTTCACTACTCAAACCAAAATCCTCTAAATTAGAGTCCGGACGGGCTTACATAAATTATGGGCTCGGGTTCGTTATTCTCTATTGGTTTCTAATAATTATTTTTTGTTTAGCGACTGTATTGGAACAACTATGGATCAGGATTTAACCAAAAAAATTCTAATAAAGATCAAGTTAGAATTAGAAAGCAAATTTTGACCCACCCCACCTTTTATATGGGGTCAATGATTTTTTTCTTTAGGGTTAATTACTAAGTCTTACTAGTTTTTTGGCCCAACCCAACATGAACTTTAATGCATGGTAGTAAAAAAATATCTAATCCAATGGGGTCATCTAACCCCATATTCTTGCACGTAGGTCCATCCCTGCCCATAACTGAACAGACATAATAAATCTTTAGTACATAAGTTTAATAGAAAAGTGTTTTGCTGACCAGCAAGGACCAAGGGGCACTGGAGGTGGGTGGGACCCTAGAAATTTAAGTAAAGTTGTAATTTTTCCTTCTATTATATTTTTTCTTCCTCTCCCCTAATGATGTGGCAAATCTCCTCGAAGATGTGATACTGGTAATGGAAATTGATCAAACAAACTAAATTTTTATAATATATATAGCATAGTACTTCTTTTGTGTATATAAAAAAAATTAATCCGTCTAGATTTGAAAAAAAAACGAGTCCTACGTTACCCGACTGACTTTGCTTTGCTCCCTGAAGAGTCAAGACTAAAAACAGAGGAAGAGGGGCAAAGAATTTTTACACGGCCAAAAAGTCCAATACATTTAACTCATTTTGCAAGACAGACAAGCTTCATTGGATGGAGTCATCGGAGGGAATAGTGGATTTTGCCCATGTAGTTCTTTTCTACCACTTATTTCCATTTACATCACTAGTATGGAAAGTGTTAACTAATTTCCTAACCTAAGGAGAGAGGTTAACTTCACTAAAACCTAGAACAATGGCTTCAGAACTAGAAATAAATTCTGCTTGGATTGATCCTGCCACAACTTGTCTATTTCAAAGTTACTAAACTACTAAGCTCAAAACAAAAAAATATGGTTAATATGTCATCAATTGTTAAATACAGTAAATACAGTCCTACGCCACTACGTACTTACCTCCTTCAGAAATGATGCTATGAAGTATAAGCTATATGGTTCATATGGGTACTTCAAAATGACATTTTTTCTCTCAAGTTTACAGAGTACAGACCGTTTTTTTTTCTTTTGGTAATTAAAAAAGGAAGTGGGCCAAAAATGGATGGCGAAAGAGACCCACATGCCACAATTCCGAGGTCCACAAAAACCCCACAATTTTTGGCGGGAACACATCTGAACCTCTCGCACTCCACCTTGTTTCCTAGTACATGATCATCTCATATATGCCTACAGAACAGACGTGTGATGTGTCTACTTATGATATTAAACGTATCTCATTCTTTTTCACAAATGATAATCACTGTAACAAAACCAATTCTTTATATAAAAAGATAGTCATACTTGTATTTGCATTTTCATACGTATATATGGAAGCCAAGCAGCACAGACTACAGACTCTCCATAGTCCATTCCCTTCTCCATCTCCATAACACATCTTCCCGCTGAGTAACTGTTTCACCATCTCCGGGCGGAGGAAAGGTCAGAAATCCCAATTCATTAACTACTGGTGGGGTGTCAGTTCGAGATGGAAAGACGATGAGAGGATTCTCAAAACCGCCATGTCTCAACCCTGTCACGACTGCTTCTCCGACCTTCTCTGCGGCGAGGACTCGACCCGCCTCCTCTCAGAAGTGGAACCGGAGGACTACTATCCGGGGGATATTGTGTTGGCGGAGGACGTCGAGGAGCTAATGATGGAGCTTGTGGCGGAGGAGAGGGACTCCTGTCCGGCCTCAGACTATCGGACTAGACTGCTCGATGCCTCCGCCAGAGCCGAGGCCGTCACCTGGATTCTCAAGGTAAACGCCGTTTGCTTTGACGTTCATTAACAGACAAGAGGAACTGGTATATTCATTAGTCGTTACCAAGGTTCTGATGTTTCCCTCAGCCTCAGGTGCATGCCTACTATCATTTCCAACCGTTGACGGCGTATCTCTCCGTGAACTACATGGACCGGTTCCTGGCTTCTCATGGTCTTCCGGTATGATTTTGGCCTAAGTGCCTCTTGTCTTGTGTATATTAATACGTTTCTCTAGATTCTGAAGAGTTTTCTTTCTAGTCCAACTAACTCACGTCTTAATCTTCACAGCAAGCCAACAACGGGTGGCCTTTGCAACTGCTGAGTGTTGCTTCATTGTCTTTGGCTGCCAAAATGGAGGAGACATTCGTCCCATCTCTTCTAGATCTCCAGGTATATTGATAACATGACAACATCCTTACCACCAATTAATTGCCATGTTAATGTGTACTGAAGCTTATATTTTGTTCAGGTAGAGGGCGGTCGATTCATCTTTGAACCCAGAACTATTCTCAGGATGGAGCTTCTAGTCCTCAATGCGCTAAATTGGAGGCTTCGGTCCGTGACACCCTTTGATTTTATTGATTTTTTCGCGTTCAAGATCAACCCAAGTGGAGCTTATGCTGGTTTTTTGGTTTCACGTGCTACTCAATTCATCCTCGCCACCATCCATGGTAATTTCTATTCTAGCATGCATTTTACTCTTCTTCCTCTTCCTTTTTTGTTCATGAGCAAATGTATAAACCATATATTTAATATCTGCCCAACTGTCTCACAGAGACTAAATTCTTGGATCACTGGCCGTCATCAGTTGCTGCGGCCGCCATTATCTGCGCTGCAGACTCGTTGCCGAATCTCTGCCTGGCCTATCCTGGAGATGACGTATCATGCTGCCTTGGATTAAACAAGGTAATAAATAAGAAACCATACAAAATTTTAGGAATTATATGATTGGCCAGTTGATTTTTTTATTTTATCTTTTCACAGGAGAAGATTGTGAGTTGTCATGACTTACTGCAAGAAGTTGTGGTTAGTAACAGTAGCCAAAAAGACAGTAAACTTCATAAGCTTCCAAAGGTGGTGAGTCAGCTGAACGTAAGGACTCCGACCGAATTGGGATTTGGTGATTCTTCTTCCTCTTCTGGTTCCTCTTCTCACAAGAGGAGGAAGCTGAACAGTTTATTATGGGTCTACGATAGTACTAGTCACAGTGATTCTGGTGATGGTATTTAATTAATGGGAGAGAGTGACTTAATTAAAAGGAACAAAAAAATAGAAATAAGATTTATGGCCAATAAGACTGCTTTGAAGCCTCGCTTTTTTAAGAGGTTTCCATATATAATTGGATTAGCATAGCCAGGTCAGGCTATGTGTTATCATTTTGAGTGTTTTTGAGTTGGAGCTGGTTCTTTTATTCATTAGTAAGAGTGTTTTCCTAAGAAGATGGCTTTGTTATTTATTGATGTTTTGATGATGAGAAGGGTTGCAGATTCCCAAGGGAGTGGCATTTGTTAATTGATTAGTTGCTTTTGATTTTTTTTTTTTGTGTGAGCAAGTAAGAAGAGATGGGGTATGTGGTGTTGAACGTAGATAAGAATTTCAAAGGAAGCATTGATTGTTGAAAAAAGGGTGGGCGAAAGCATATGTTGCCCAAAGAAGACGGCAGACGTTTCAGGGTGCAAATAAATGTCTGGTAAAGAGTGCAAGTTGCAGATCCTCTTGTCAAGCCTCTTGCTAGCTCCACCATCATTGCTCCGCGGGCACTATATCTATTTCCTTCACTCAGTTCCTCCATTATTGGAGATTCAAGATATGTACACATAAGGCTCAAACACAAAGGTATTCGAGCTGAATTAATCATATTGTACATTGCGGGTGCACACATGCCAAGCAATTTGTGTACACGCTATTAGTATCTATTGTTTTGATCATTAAAAAGAAGAGGCAAAGACAAAAGCTTAATTCTTTGCAGTGAAATGAAAGTTTGATGTTTTTGCATTTAGAATCATCTAGTGGCAGTTCATTGGTCATCAATCTGCTTAATGAACATTCAAAGACAAGAGAAAGCTGCATGCAGTCAAATAAGGCTCATATCCCTGGAATATTATTGGGTGAAAGTGAGACGTGAACCTCAAGAGACCTGAGTAAAGAAGTAGCTTCCCCATATTTCTTCACCTTTTGCATACATGGCATGTGCCTGATACTGAGTTTTGTGCATTGTCTCGTTGTTTGGTTTCGGGGTCTGCAGAACGGCGCCAAAACAACGTTGGGATGTAGCTTGGGAGTCGGACCCATAACGAATCGACAGTATTATATACTGAAAATGACCCTCTTTTTTATGGCTTCCCGTGAACTAACAAAGCACTTTAATCATCCATCCCCCACCCATGTTTCACATTTTACTGTTTGATTATTCATCCTTCTATCGTCTGCAACTGGATCTGTACACATCTTCCTTGTATTATTTCTCTTTGTTTCTGCAGTCCATCTTAAACTTGGTCCAACCCACATGATCACACTGAGTCTCTTTGCTGCAAACGTTCAGAGATTGACTATTGACTGTCTCTACCTTCTAACTACTTCACGTGCTCACTGGCATTAATTCACACCACTGAAGAGGACGTATCTATACTTAAATTGGGAGGGTCGAAGGCTAGCTCCTGATCATCTCAAGTCCTATCAAGATAATTTACATATTTCATGATACTTATTACCCAGAAAATTCTTTTTTTTTTTACGTGGGTTTTCTCCTCGCTTGTCGAGCAATACCATACCATTTGTATTACATTATCTTCAGCGTGCTTAGATAATACTCCCTCCGTCCTAAAAGAATAGGTAGGTACCAGTGTGGAGATTGCAAATCTAAAGAGCTAGGTAGTAGCTAGTTGGCTTCAATCGTTATCCGCCTTACTTGCAATGATCTCCTGTATATTCTTATTCTTAGGCAAGAAAATTTTTTCGGTGTAGATTCGACACCACGCTAGCATGCCAGCTTGGTGTCGTATCTACACTGAAAAATTTATCCTTAGGCTATGCTACGAGGATTCAGATCCTTTTAAGGCCCTTGCTATGGATTCAGTGCAAAAAAGAAAACAACAGGACCGCGGAGTGATTGCTACGTCCTTGCCATAATTTAGGAGCTAGCAAGTGGAGTAGTGGACCGGCGTTTGGACCTCAGCAATCAGCACTAACAAAGCCTACAAGATGAGGCTTCGTGAACTAGCATGCAGTGAACTTTGTTTTGAGTCACACCCAAGTTCAAGTGCAGTATCTGAGCTAGCTGTTCTAATTATTAAGTTTTCGACATGAACGGACAAATCAGACTTAAACTAACAAAATAATTTCATATATATATGCAATCTTAATAAAGATTTGGGGCCCCATCTAGTTCACATTTTAAAAATGACTCTTGACAGGCGAGAGCGTGCACATAGCTAGGTTGATTGATGGCTATGGTTCCATTCATCAAAAGTTAGCGCAGTTGCATTTCAATCTGTGAATCTAAACCCTCACAGAAATCTAAAAGTGAGGGCTTGTGGTAATGTCTAGGTATACTTGGAGGAGAAAGCCATACCCCACACATGATGAGATCAGAAGAGGACTCCCCACTGTGCCAATTATTTCATTCAGATGCATTATATGTATGCACTGTAGTGTGCTGGCACGAAGCACCGGAGGCAAAAAAAAGTACAAGAAGCCAAGAAGACATCGGCCAACCAACAACAAAGTACCATGTA
This sequence comes from Houttuynia cordata, assembly GCA_039654745.1. Taxonomy (NCBI): domain Eukaryota; kingdom Viridiplantae; phylum Streptophyta; class Magnoliopsida; order Piperales; family Saururaceae; genus Houttuynia; species Houttuynia cordata. Next base: position 4,040,780 of record CM077513.1, on the reverse strand, counting down.
CCATAGATGCCGCCCCACATGGTAGATGAACATGTGATTCCCCGTCCTTGCAATTGCACTCAGGCGCATGTCTTCACAATGACGCAAGTTCTTTTATGTTTTGCTACTACAGCCATAAAAGTTCAGTAGAAGATTTATGGAATGAAGCAGAAAAAGGAAAATTGCTAGCTAACTAAAGTATAACATACGGTATCCCTTATAAAACTTGTGATTGATAAAGAGGTAAGTTGATGGAATATTTGACGACATGGAATATACGAGGATGACCACGTGAACACCAACACCTAGCTTACTTTCACTTGCTTGTTGGAGGCTCTGTGTAGATATTCACTCTTAAAAGTCGATCAGAAACCTATGGATAAACCCAAAAGCCAAGGACCCTTTCACTGCCCTGCCAATCTTTAAAAAAAAAGTGAGGCAGAATATTCATCTTCTCCGTAGGCTTTCCTTTTTTCTGCGTTGATGCCAATTTTCAATGCAGATTTAAATACTCTTTGTTTTCTAAATTAGGGGCCTTTTGGATCCTGAAAAATCAGCCCATCCAGCCAAGATTTTGGGGTGAATAAGGCCGGATTCCCCAAAAAACGTTTGGGGCTTGATTTGGCATAATCCAGGGACTGAATGTGGATGGGTGGATAAAAACAGAAAATCCACCATTCAGCCCCATTCAGCTGATAGACCTCTCATGAGGCAAATCAGCAGGATGTGATTAAAATCAAAGAGTGACATAGGGACTTTGCGTGGACTAAAATAGTTACTGCTTTTTTACTGTTTTTGTTATGGAAGTGAGGGAAGCACTCATTTCTTAACGTTTCTGTTTGTACCTTCATTTAATTCCTTCTATTAAGAAAAAGGAAAAATTACGTTTTAGTCTCACTTGCTAAAGTTTAACCACTTTAGTCCCGAGGACTAAACTGGTTAAAGTTTAGAAAGTGGCCTTGGTCAATGACCAAAAGGGCATAACAGAGGGGCTAACAGCCCCTAACCTTCCTTCCAGTTGAAGGAGACGGAGCAGGGCTGGGGCAGTCAAGGCGCACGAAACCCCATGACTGCCCCCTTCTTCCCCAACAGGTTTCTGCCCCTTTCTTCTCCGTCCGCCATGAAAGCCCCATAACCGAGCTCCAAAGATTTTCATCCGGTGGTTTTTCTAACTCCATTGAAGTTCCAAACCCAAGAAAGCTCTTGCGGCGAGCCCAGATTTCCACTTCTCCTAGTATCTGAGATGGCGGAAGTAATGGAAATGGCGGCAGCCACCTCCAGCAGCAACATTGTAGGCATCCAAAGTGAGGACGATGATGGTGGAGAAATCGGCAAAACCCAAACGATGGTTGCAGACGAAGGTAGTGGACATACCGGCGCAACTCATGCGGCAGAAAAATTGAAAGTAAGTAGGATTGTAGGAAAGCTACTCTTTTTCTTCTCATTTGATCTGTCTGGTCATTGCTTGAATGTCTAAGTAGCGATGATAGGTAGAGTAGCTTAAGTTATGAACTGTAAAAGAGGTTGTGATAATCCTTATATAGATATGTTGTGATGACGAAGTTATGATTTATATAATAGGTTGTGGTCATGTATAGATAGGTTGTGATGACTTATAGATGTGTTGTGATAGAATGTTATATTATCGCTTGTTGTGATGGCATGTAACTTCAGTTGTGATGTCTATTAGCTTCAGTTGTGATGAATGTTGTGATTCAGTTTTGTTGGATTAGAATTTGGTTGTGATTGTTGTAATTAATGTTGTGATGACTGTTGGCATGAGTTGTGATGCTATGTTGTGACAGCGCTGCTATGTAAGTTGTGACCTATGTTGTATTCTTCTTATTTATTTTGCAACTTCAGGATGAAGCAGGCAAACTTAAAATTTTGGTTTGCTACTGTGGGAGTATTGAATCCAGCCCCGGTGGAACTGTGAAGATAGTTGGAGGTAAAAGCACGGCATTGTCACTAGAAGAGGATGAAGCTCTGAGTTCATTTGTGGAAAAAATTGCTGATGCCTTTAACGTTCCTCCCAACAATTTGAGTGTTGTATACTTGTACCCCGATGTGTATGAGTTGACTTTCTTGATATCCGATAAGGGAATGGCTGACTTTAGAGAGTTATTCCGTGGAAGATTTTGTAAGGTGCTGGTGACCCATGATGGAGATCAACGACCATTCATGAGTTCTCAGGATAGTGTGTACGAATGCAAGGTTAATCCTCTTCCCACCAGTGGTAGTAGTCAGCCAACACCACTACGTTCAAGAGTTTGGGATAACAACTTGGTAGGGGTTGGGCAGCATTTTAAAGACCAAGTTGAAGTTAGGAAGGCATTGAAACAACTCTCTATTGCCAAGAACTTCTCTTTCAAGTATTTGAAGAACACAAAGCATCGGGTTATGGGATCATGCAGGGTTGAAGGTTGCCAGTGGAAAGTGAATGTGAGCTTGGAGCAAGCTTCAGGTTTGTTTGTGGTGAATGAGTATGAAAAACTTCATACATGTGCTGGAGGGGTAAGGAAAAAGTATCACCCTCATGCTTCACAAAACTTGGTGTCGGAGCTCATTTCCAGTAAGATAAAAGATACACCCTCGTATTCCACATCTGAATTGGTAAAAGATTTGCGAAATGACTATGGGTTGAGCATCTCATATCAGAAGGCATGGCATTCTAAGGAGGTTGCCCTTAATTCTTTGTTTGGTGATTATAAGGATTCTTACAATGACATCCCTTGGTATTGCAACAAAGTAGTGGAGACAAACCCAGGGAGTGTAGTGAAGTATGTGGTTAATCGAAGAAACAGGAAGTTTTTACGTTGCTTCATCGCGTTGAATGCATGCATTCAAGGGTTCCAACATTGTCGGCCATTACATTTTCTTGATGGGGCTCATCTTTATGGGAAGGCAAAGGGGACTCTTCTAGCAGCCACTGCAGTTGATGGAGGTAACCACATCTTCCCCTTAGCCTATGGAGTTGTTGATAATGAAACTAAAGATAATTGGTTGTGGTTCTTACAACATGTGCGACATGTAGTTGGCTTTGCAAGGGTATTCACATTGGTATCCGATAGGGACAAAGGGCTGCTCGAAGCGGTTGCAAAGGTGTTTGGGGACGGATTCCATGGCTATTGTGTGCGACACTTAGAGTGCAACTTACTGAAGACAGGTTTGAAAGGGCACAAGGTTCAAGGAACAAAAAAGGTAACGAAAAAATAAATTGCGTACATGATTAATGATGTTGCAAAAGCAAGTGATATGCATGGCTATCACGTTGCATTAACTCACCTCCACAAGCATTCTAAAGTAGCATATGATTGGGTCATGGCAAATCAACCTGAGAATTGGTGCAACGCCCTCTTCCAAGGTGAGAGATATAACCACCTTTTAAATAACACTGCTGAGACTTTCAATAAATGGGTCAAGCCGGAGCGCGACATGCCAATTCTTGCTTTGCTTGATGGCATTCAGATGAAGATAATGATCAAGATGAACGAAGCGAGAAGGGCGAGTAAGAACTGGGATTCTTACCTGATTCCAGAAGTCAACGACCGGCTCAATGAACTGACCAGCCAATCTCGGGGGCTATTGGTTGCGGAGAGTAATGAGAATGTGGTGGAAGTGGTTTCAGAGGAAGGACATTTAAGGATGAATCTCACTGACCTCACTTGTACTTGCAGGATGTGGCAAATTGAAGGTACGCCATGTATCTACGCATGCGCTGCCATATCTGCCAATGGAGAATCACCAGCGTATGCTTGTCGAGGGGATTATTGGACTACTCAGTGCTATAAGGACACATACAGTAAAACAGTTTTCCCGATCACCCATGATGACAAGCCGGTACGTGCAGAGCCACCTGTGGGAGAGCATCTCATCCTTCCACCAAAAACCAAGAGGCCAAGGGGTAGGCCGAAGACGAAGCCCTATCCGTCACAACCATTAAAACGGAAACGTCAATTTAGATGCAGTCGTTGCAATGGCCTTGGGCACAATCGGACTTCATGCATGCAACCAATCAACGTGGATTGAGAGAGTGCCTTTGAATTTTATTTCTGTAATGAACTTAATCCATAGGATGACATTCGGTAGAACTTCATTTTTATGGCTTGTAATGATAATGTTTACATTAATTTGTAGTTTGTAGAATAAATCATATCGTAACTGCATATCGCAATGCAATCACAACTGCAACGCAACCTGCTATCACAACATGCATTAATCGTCACAACTCAATCACAAGGAATGCAGAAGCTATGGGAAATTACTATATGTGGCAGCAACAAGCCTATCGCAATGCAATCACAACGTCAACACAACCTACTTTTACAACATATATAAGTCGCCACAACTTAATCACAACGCACGAAGAAGTTACTGGAAGTTACTATTTGTGGTAGCAGCAAGCCTATCCCAATGCAATCACAACCTCAACACAACCTTCTATCACAACATGTATAAATCACCATAACTCAATCACAACGACTGAAGAAGCTACGGGAAATTACTGTGTGGCAGCAACAAGACTATCGCAATGCAATCACAACGTCAACACAACCTGCTATCACAACATGTATAAGTCACCACAACTTAATCACAACGCACGAACTTGTTACTGGAAGTTACTATTTGTGGCAGCAGCAAGCTTATCCCAATGCAATTACAACCTCAACACAACCTGCTATCACAACATGTATAAGTCGCCACAACTCAATCACAACGCACGAAGAAGTTACTCGAAGTTACTGTTTTTTGCAGCAGCAAGCCTATCCCAAATTCCCAATGCAATCACGACCTCAACACACAATGCACAAGTCATCACAACCCTCAAAGACACCTGCTATCACAACATGCATAATTTATCATAATTCAAAGTAATCACAACAATGCATAAGTCATCACAATAATGCAATCACAACCTCACGGCAACACGCTATCACAACATGCATAAGTTACCACAATTCGAAGGCATCACAACAATATATAAGTCATCACAACTGTCACGCCCCGAAATCCCATACCTCGATCGGAGTGCAGAAGCCAATCAATGATATACATTTGGAGGTAGAGAATCTCGGGCGCGAGACTGAACAGTCGATTTCACCACCAATTACGATCATCTCAAAAGGATGTGTAATCGGTCATGCCCATAATCAGTGCAATACAAATACAAACATTAATGAATACTATGGAATGGAAATTTACTTAATAATACTGATAATAATCCATTTAAGAAAGTCAAATCAAATAAACCTATAAATCTATGGCACACAATTGCCATTAAATGTCATAAGCATCAAATAAGCAAAGCAAATAATATAAACTCTAAGTCTTCACGGCTCCTGCGACCGCTTCACTACTGCAACTTCCTGATCTCAAATTCCATTTGCGCCTGCATCAGAGGATGCATGAGTATTTCATAGAAACACTCAGTAGGATGTAAAAACCCACTGAATTAGGACAAAAGTATGAATAGGATAAGAATAACAAAGGTTTATGAAGATGCCGCAACATCTGGACTAAACCAAGGATTTATACACCTGAAAGGTTAGTCAATAATAATTCCAACCCGCAAGTAGGGAAAACAACAATAAGGCTCTTACTACACATATGAGTAAGGAGGGAATGATAATCATATTAAAAAACTCCAGACATTAAAAGTGAAAGGAGTACAATTTCTGCTCGCTGAACCGATCACCCGCAAGTGACTATACCAGAACCACCCTAGGGGTCCTCTTTTTGGAACCCTGCCATGCGTCTAGGATGCTGGCCCCACCAGTGCTTACGGACACGATGGGCGGAGACTGAAGACCTTCCGTAATGTCAACAATCTAACGTACGTATGTTGCCTCTTTTTGGGCAGTGTGGAACCGCAGTACCACAAATATTAGTGACCCCGCAAGATCAAGCAATGGCATAATTTGAGCATACTATGAATCCACTTCCGGAGAGAGTCCCGCAAGACCTCTAGTGGAGGAATCAATCAAATAATCATGATGAATAATAATTCAAAGGTATAGAGGCCGCAACACTCTAACCACATAAGGTATCAATCACCGGAATAGACTCTCATACGGAGTATAAGTAGAAACGTCACACAAAGAGAATAACACAATCCATACATACGTTCATGCTCAGCCCTAGATGGAAATTCATATAGGTCTTATTGAAATATATATATAAATCAGAGACAAGGTGTTAATGAGTCCTAGATGATTTGGATTCCAAATGGAACCTCAAACCGACACAAACGCTTTATCTTCAAATACACGATTACGGTTTTCTTAACATAGGTATTACCCCATTTATCATATTAACCATAACCCAACCTTATTGTGATAATCATAAGGATATAGTCTAGTATTAGTTACTAGCACGTCATACCATCTTCACATCTTATTAAGTGGTTTTACTTAAGTACTTAGTATTTTCACTTAGATTCTGCTCACTGTCTTATGCACAGCAGTCCCCTTCCGGCGGCTCCCAGACACTGTACAGTTAAGTTTATCTTCTGAAATTTTTACTGAGAATACCCTTGTAGTCTAGTTTCTAAACCCACCCGTTTTATATTTTTCTGATATCATATTAATTAGTTATGAATTATTTACTGTCGACTGTCCGTGCAGAAACAGTTCTGGCCGAAAGTGAAACACATGATTAAACTTTAATATTCTTATTCCGAACCACTTATAGATGATAATATACTCATGATAGATGATAGTACTCCCCTCCTAGATCAATTACAGATCCTGGAATTAACTAGAATTACCAAAAGATTCCCTTTTTATCATGTTTCTCCCCATATAACACAATCTTAGACCATAATATCTTTCAATTAAGTCAATTTAAGCAAAACGATCATTAAGGCATAAGACTCAATCATTAGACATCATAATCAAAGCAATATCAGAACTTTTATCTTCTGTAAAATTAATAAAGCATCCAACTTTGATCTAATTTACCATCTAGACATGAAGCATGAAGGCATATATGCATGTATCGCGATACACATAGAAAACAAGACATAAATCATTAATCTCGCAAGATTCAAAGCAATACTCCAAGGTAATCAGTAAGAACACTCATCATATAATGTGAGAAAAGAAGAAGACAAGAGGGAAAAACCATCCTACACTTTATCGCCAAAAGACGTCGCCTTTCTACGCGATGTTCGTCTCCTCCGCTTCCTTCAAAGCTCCCGATCCAAGCTCTTGAGCAATTCCCACTAGAAGAGGTCTTCTAAGAGAGGGATGAACGTGGGAAGGAGAGGGGAAAGCCTCTGGACGTTCTAGGGTTTAGTTTTCAAAAGCACAAGCCTAGACTCTATGGGTTTATATAGAGTTTTTAGAAGATCTTTGCCCAATCAATTCTACCATATCTTGGGCACTTTCCACCAATGGGAGAGTCCCTAAATCACCCTAGGAACGTGCAATACAAGTCTAGTTAGGATATGGCATCTTTCCCAAATAAATCCGTCTCAAAATAAGTTAGAATTCGCCAAACCGCAACTGGCGATCGATCGTGCAATACGGCAATCGATCGTCCTGCGCTGTTTACAAACTGCGCGATGGCGCCGATCGTAGCCGATCGAAGCCGATCGATCGTGTTCCAAAAGCCGATCGATCGTTTTTAGCGCGATCGATCGTTTTTATTCAATTTCCCATATCTTTTTACTCCGAACTCCAAATCACACAAAATTGGTGTCGTTGGAAAGCTCTTCTCACCAACTTTAATTTAAACAAAGCACCACACGTCAAATCAATCATTAAGAGGGTCAAATTTCAGTTTTAAGATACTTACTAATTTTTCGGATGTTACATCCTCCCCTCCTAAAAAGAACATTTCGTCCTCGAAATGCTGACTCTCAATCTTCAAAAAGGTATGGGTAGGATTTCCTCATTTCTCGTTCCGTTTCCCAAGTCATTTCCTCAGCCAACTGGTTTTGCCACAAAACTTTCACCAAAGGAATGGTCTTTCTTCTAAGTACTTGATCCTTTCGGTCCAATATCTTCACAGGTTTTACTGGAAATGTCAAATCTGCTTCTAACTCCATCGTTGTGAAATCCAAAACATGTGATGGGTCTGGCACATATTTCCTCAGCATAGAAATATGGAAAGTATTATGTACTTCATCCAACTGCGGCGGTAACGCCAACCGATATGCAACTGGCCCAACTCGTTCCAAAATTTCAAATGGTCCAACAAACCTCGGACTCAACTTTCCTTTCTTACCAAATCATCTCATAATTCCTTTTGAAGGTGATACTTTCAGAAATACATGGTCTCCTACTTGAAATTCTAACTCTCTTCGCCTGTTGTCAGCGTAATTCTTTTGGCGACTCTGAGCCGTTTGTAATCTCTGTCTGATCTGTCTTACCTTTTCTGCGCAGTATTGCACTAATTCTGATCTCAGCACTTGATTCTCTCCAACGTCTGCCCAACATGTAGGGGATCTACATGGTCTTCCATATAGTGCTTCAAATGGTGCCATTCCGATACTTGAATGATAACTGTTATTATAAGCAAACTCTATCAATGGTAAATGATCATCCCAATTACCTTTCCAGTCAATCGCACAGGCTCTTAGCATGTCCTCCAAGGTTTGAATCGTACGTTCTGATTGTCCATCACTCTGTGGATGAAATGCTGTACTAAAATTTAACTTGGTTCCCAACGCCTCTTGTATACTCTTCCATGTTCTCGATGTAAAACGAGGGTCTCGGTCAGACACAATAGATAACGGCGTACCGTGTAGTCTAACGATTTCTCTTATGTATAATTCTGCCAAGCTTTCCGGGTTTTGTTTCCATCTAATCGGAAGAAAGTGTGCTGACTTTGTGAGTCGATCTACTATAACCCAAATCGCATCTCGTTGTCTCTGAGTCTTTGGCAATGCCACAACAAAATCCATCGTCACATGCTCCCATTTCCACTGTGGAATCTCCAATGGTTGCAACATTCCCGCTGGTCTTTGATGTTCAGCTTTTACTTGTTGACAAGTCAAGGATCTAGATACAAACTTGCCAATATCTCTTTTCATCCCATTCCACCAAACTGTCCTCTTTAAATCTTGATACATCTTCGTCCCTCCAGGGTGAATGTTAAACTGAGAGTGATGTGCTTCACGCAGAATTTCCTGTCTTAATTCCATGTCTTTAGGTACTACCAATCTTCCTCGGAATCGAATACTTCCGTCTGCTCCTTTTTCAAAATCCGTCCTGTCCAATAATTTCTGTATCTGCGGGTTCTCCTTTTGCGCTTCGAGGATTTTATCACCCACCACTGATCTTATAGAGAGGTTCCCAATGAATGATATCCTCCTTGAAGTCGGCCATTCCAAATGACATTCTCCCACTTCCTGCATCAGTTTCCACTCTTGTACTAACAAGTGAGCAATTATCCCAGTCTTTCTGCTTAATGCATCTGCTACCACATTCGCCTTGCCTGGATGGTAATGAATGGAAAAATCATAATCCTTCAAGTACTCTAACCACCTTCTCTGTCTCATATTCAGGTCCTTCTGGGAAAAGATATACTTCAAACTTTTATGATCTGTATATACTTCAAAAGTTTCTCCATACAAGTAATGTCTCCAAATTTTTAAAGCAAAAACCACTGCTGCTAATTCCAAGTCGTGTGTTGGATAATTCTGTTCATGAATTTTTAGTTGTCTCGATGCATATGCTACAACATGTCCGTGCTGCATTAGTACACACCCGAGTCCACTCTTCGAAGCATCACTGTATATAACGAATCCTCCAGTTCCCGACGGTAAAGTCAAGATCGGTGCTGAAGTTAATCTCTTCTTCAATTCCTTGAAACTTTTATCACATTCATCGTTCCATATAAACTTCACTCCCTTTCTGGTCAACTTCGTCATTGGCAAAGCTAGACTTGAAAATCCTTCAATGAATCTTCTATAGTAACCTGCCAATCCCAAGAAACTTCGAATCTCCGTCACATTCTTTGGTTGTTCCCATTTTAACACTGCCTCTACCTTCATTGGATCAACTGATACTCCATCTTCTGATATGACATGTCCAAGAAAATTCACCTCGTTCAACCAAAATTCACACTTATTCAGCTTAGCATATAATTGATTATCCTTCAATATCTGTAACACAAGAGTCAAGTGAGTTCTGTGTTCTTCCCAACTTGTTGAATATACCAAAATATCGTCCACGAAGACTATCACAATCCGGTCTAATAAGTCCACAAAAATTCTGTTCATCATGTCCATAAAAGCTGCTGGCGCATTAGTCAAACCAAAAGGCATTACCAGGAATTCGTAGTGTCCATACCTGGTCCTGAATGCTGTCTTGGATATATCCTCCTCCTTGATTCTTAACTGATGGTATCCCGATCTCAAATCAATTCTCGAAAATACTTTTGCTGATTGTAACTGATCAAACAAATCATCTATTCTAGGCAAAGGATATTTATTCTTCACCGTAACTTGGTTCAGCATACGATAATCGATACACAATCTCATCGACCCATCTTTCTTCTTTACAAATAATACTGGTGCGCCCCAAGGGGAAACACTAGGCCGAATGAACCTCTTATCCAACAACTCTTGCAACTGCACCTTCAATTCTTTCAACTCAGCCGGCGCCATTCTATATGGTGCTTTGGAAATAGGTGCTGTTCCCGGTACCAATTCAATCGTAAAATCAATTTCTCTCTTTGGTGGCAAACCAGGTAACTCATCAGGAAAGACTTCGGAAAAACTTCGGGGCAACATTGACACTCCACCTCTTTAACCTGGGTGATTGATCCTCCTCCTTATCTGACTGTATCAACAACCCAAAGTCTCTAAACTTGGCCTCAGCCAATTCAAAAAACCAAACCTGTACATGTCAAACATTCAAGTCAATTATAATAGCAACTGTTAGTATCCTCACAACCCAATATAATTAACCACAACTTATAATAGTGACCACAAGGCATAAGATACAACATACCTGTAAAACAGCTCCACAACCAAACAAATTATATCGATCTTTCCTCTCCTCCCTATCCTCATAGGCGTTACTAATGCCATTCCACAATGCATTGTAGACATCCCTAGCCCAGGGATATGCATCAAAGGTGGCAAGGTTGGACTCATCCATCATTGCCCAAAACTTGCCGTCAACCACATCCCCTGGCCTGGGTAGGAGGAAGACAGCAATGTAGTATAGCAAGGTCAACCTTGCCCTATCATTTACCTTCAACTTCTTGTTGTTAAACTTTTCCTTTATCATTTTTGCGGTAATCTTACTTACTCTCACCCCAGGGAACATCCTCTCCTGGAAGGTGGGGCCCTTTATGCGCTGCGATGATTTCCTTCCGACTAGAAATCCATCATGCAGTGGCAACTGCAGTATCATACTGACATCTATCGGCTTCAGAGTGGCTGACCGCCTGCCTATTCTGAAAGTTAAGCCGCTTATCCTCCTAGCCAGTATGTGGCCAATTAGACGATGACATACCATTGTGTCTGTCATCTCAAAGAAGACTTTGAAGCAAGTTTTCATTACTTGCTCATGGACCCCTCCCTTCAAATCCGGGATGAGGTTCAGCACTTTTGAAGTTGAGCATCTACACTCAAGTCTCCCAATCTGTAAAATGTAATGAATGCAATATTAAGTACACATGAAGCACAACCAAATACATTTAGGGAATAAACACAAGTTTATCGCAACCATAACACAACTACAACACAATGTCAATACAACCATCATATAACCGATGCATCCCAACCCTACAAAAGTACTATCACAATGTCAATAAATTTCATCACAGCTCATGACCAACACAAGGCCCTCAACTTTCTCATCACAAGTTCTACACAACTACTATTTTTCATCACAACTATAACTGCATTCATCAAAACTTAAAAGGAGTTGAACATACAAGCACATCTCAATCTATCACAACCTGTTAAACATCATAAAACAAACACATGCAACTCAATCAACCATTACTCTTGTCCATCACAACCCTACAGAAGAACCATCATAACGTCACCAAATCCATTAGAGCTCATGACCAACAACCCCAGCCCTCAACTTTAGCCATCTCAGGTTGTACACAACTGCTACACGTTTCCATCCCAACCATAAATGTATTCATGAAAGTTGAACATACAGACACCTCGCAAGCTATCACAACCTATTAATATCATAAAACAAACACATGCAACCCAACACAACTACAGCACAATGTCAACACAGCCATCATATGACTGATGCATCCCAACCCTACAAAAGAACTATCACAATGTCATGACCAACACAAGGCCCTCAACTTTTCCATCACAAGTTCTACATAACTACTACACGTTTCCATCCCAACCATAAATGCATTTATGAAAGCAGTTGAACATTCAGACATCTCGCAAGCTATCACAACCCTATTAAACATCATAAAACAAACACATGCAACCCAACACAACCCATTAAGAAATATTATACAATACATGAAACCCTCGACATGCACAAGCCAAGAGCAAGAAAAACATCAAACAATTATGAAAAGAAATATCTTTTACTTAAAAAAAGGGTCTTTGTACTTACTTCGTCTTGCCGGCCGGAAGTAGAAGCTTCTGCCATTGAGGGCACCGTTATGAGGGGAGAACTACTCCGCTGGGGAGAAAACGAGGGAAGAGCGCCGCTGGTAAGGGAGACAACGAAGGACAGCGCCATCGCGAGGGGAGAGCGTTACGGGACACCGCCGCCACGAGGGGTGAGTGCCGCTATGACACGAAGGTCGCCGCCGTGAGATGGGTGCGCCGAGGAGGGTTGCGGTGTGAAGGGGGTCGCCGCCGGCACTGAGGGACGTCGCCGCCGTTAGACGAGGGAGGTCGCCATGAGGAGGCGGTCTACACTTGCGAGATGGTTGGGACACGAAAGGGAAGAAGCACTTTAGGTTGTGATGGAGAGACATGAGGTTTTGACTTTAAAAACCCATGTGAACAGTTTCTTATTTTTGAAATCACGTGGGTTAAGATGTGGAAAAGGCCGTTCAAACGGCGTTAATGACGCCGTTTGGTGGGCAGCTACGTTGTTCCATGTGCCGAAGGGTAATTTTGTCATTTTCAAAAAAATTGAGTGTGTTGGAGCTCGTGCGGGACTGAAATGGATATGAAGTTCTGAGTACTTTGTACCAAAGTGGATACCATATTTTCCCCTTTGTACTATTTTGGTTAAAATTCACATACTTGGACTAAAATGTAAACCACCCAAAGAAAAAACACTCGCTTAACTTCTGCCATGTCACCAAACTCTCATCTACTTGAAATGAAGATAAAGGTGCATACCATAATGGGCTACAATTCCCATTTCCACAAAACAAGTATGGGCCTATATCAAAAGAATACAAAACAAGCATGGGCCTCCGGTTCACGTATTTTCAATGGCACTCTTCCTCATGGCTTCGCCTCCCCCGGCTCTCCGTTTTCCCAAAACCAGACGAGCAGTCGAATACGACGGCGCCCGTTCTGAAGCGTCTCGCAAGCACTTGGACTCTCGCCTCCCGGTCCCTTCCTCCTTTTCTTAGTTTTGTACAATGGCCACCTCCCGCGCCTCCGTACAGCTTCCAAAAGCTTCTTCACCTGTGCAGCCGACGTACACCTATCCCGACCCAATTCCAGAATTCGCCGATTCCGTGGGTTTCTATTCTGCCATTGTGTTTATGAGCTTGTGTTCTTTACGTTGATTTTAATCACGATACGGTTGGGCTGGTAAATGTTAAACTTGCTCATGCATTTTTTTGGGAGAAAGCGAGTGGCTTTCTGACAGCGATTACTGAGTGCAGCTGATACTCTGTTTTATTTGGTTGGTCTTTTTTTGTTGACATTAAAGTTCCAGAATTCATGGGAAGTTAACGAAGTTTTCTCTTGTTGTGTCTTATTTAATGTTTGTAGGAAACCATGAAGTTTGGAAATGAGCTCAGGAAGAAACTTGTGAAGAACAAGGAGACTTTCGGGGAGGACATTACCGAAGTTATAAATGTTTGTTCAGAGGTAATGCCTCATGCCAACGAATCTATTATACTGTTCTGCTGTAACGCTGTTCAACGCTTAGTGCGTTAGTTGTTGGCCTGTGGCCTGGTTTTGTAGCTGCTAGTAATGGTTTTGGATAATATTTAAGACGTTCCACAAAAAACAATTTTTGAAGTAGTTTTTTAGATAGACTCTTATAGTTAAGAATGTAAAGTTTGTATGTGGAAATCTAACCGCACGGATTTTATGAAGAATGCTAGTACATTTAATTGGTGTTGGGAGTTGCTTGGTTATTTTCGCAAAATATTTTATTTTCATGATTTTCTATATACATGGTCGAGTTATAACTTATATAGAGTTGCATCTATTAGTAAAGTTATTAGAATGTCTGAGAAAATTTAATTCTTTTTTCTTTGTTCTCAATTCTCATTTCTCAGTTGAATTTTTAAGGCATTCGTTTACTGGGACATCATGAATTCTTTACTGTGGTTATTATACTGCAAAGACTATATGGTGATGATAACAACTTTCATTTTATAGATCTGTGCATAAAACTACGAAGTAATTATGTTATTTTTCTTCAACTTCGCAGCATCTTGCTAGTAGAGTTTTACAGTGCTGGAAATGGTTGTAACTATGAATTTTGAAAGTCGGTCCTTAACTTTCATTGGAGGCCATTTCTTAATTGACTATGGAATGAAATGAAGCCATCTTTCTGACGACAACTTACTTCATCATCTTCATGGAGAATAAATGATGAAACTTTATTGTATGCACAAGCCTAAGTAGTCAATTCAGTTCTTATAGTTTCCTTGAGTGGTCTTCAGCAGAACAAAAATGAAACTTTTAAGGGTAATTCCCATTATTTCATACAATATTTGCTTCCTCTTGCTGCGTTAAAAAAATTGAAGTTCATTGATTTAGAGCTTCATCTGTTCCAAAATTCACTCAAAGAACTCAGTAGCCTGTGGTTGGCATGGATCCTCTGCGATGTTCCTGCTTGCTAGTGTGCAAACACAGAAATAAGATTAACGTGTAGTTTGAAAGTAAAAAAAAAAGATTAACTTGAAGATTTAGAAGCATCTGTTAACTCATTGTTATGAAGAATTGCTGGCAGTTTTTATTTTCTGTTTGTAACCTAGAGTTTAAGGTTTTTGTGTAGGCCTGTTGAAAATTCAAATAATCAAGCATGGAGCATTTTGGCAGTTATTTTCACTAACTGACCACAGATATTTTTGGTAATGGGAGATTGATTATGAGATGTCCACCTATAAATCTTCGCTACACATGAGCTAAGAAAGAAGATAGTTTGGTTTTTTAACTAAAAGTGAAATAAAAACAGACTAATTACTGTAGGATGTTCTTTATGTTACCTTCAAGAATAAGTCTTCTTACTAAGTAAGACTGAATAAGTTCTGTCAGTTGTTTATTCTCTCATTTGTTTCCTGCTTTAAGTTCAGTTAGAATCAGTCAATAACTTGTTACCAGTCTTTTAGTTTTTGTTGGGATTCTGTTGAGTTTTCCTACTTTTTTAGGCATGTGACATTGTACTGGATTGCTAGGCACATGTGAATAAATGGAAAAGGAGTTTATGTTTATTCTTTAAAAAAACACTTTGTCGTAACAGCAGACGGCCTGATTCACTTGATGCCACCAGTCGAATTTTGTTCTTCCTCTTTACATTCCTTGTTAAATTTAAAACTGGAAAGGGAAAGGCTATCACACTCAGCTTAGCTGTACCAATTTTTTCCAGGTCTTCATGGTGATAGTTGTTTGAAGAAGGGCCTGTTAGATTTCGTGTGATAGAAATGTGAAAGCCGTAATTTTCTTAAAACTAAATTACTGAGATATAATTATGTTTTCTGACATCTGATCCCACGAGGTTGTGCCCAGGGCTAGGAGTTAGGGAATGTGCATTCACATCCTAGATTTTTCTGGTTAGAGCTCTGAATAGTGGTATAAATTTCGATTATATGAAGTAAAGGATTAATCAATTGGTAGGCATAAACCTCATGGTTAGTTGCTTCGATTCTTATAATGTTTAATTTGTCTAGCAATTGAGTTTGTATGATGTTTCACAATGTATCTTGTGCCTATTTAGAAATGCTTTGTATTTAGTATGTTATGAATTGTTATATAGGGATAGTATCTTCATACCAAATGACATTTAACCCTCAAACAGATCTCAACAATTTCTTGCACCAAGAATTTGGTGGTCCAGGGACCCTCATAGTGGAGCATTTCACAGACATGCTGTTAGCTCTTAAGGAGAAAAACCTTCCATGGGCACCCGTAGCTGCGAGGTCTACTTTTTATGGGCTCAGAGCTAAGTCGACCGGGATTGGGAACTATGGACTTCGTAGCCGCCACAGTCATAACCATGGCATTTCCATAGGAGCAAGTACCTACTTACTTGAGTACCTAAAATTAGATATTTTCATGGTTCGTCAAGAATGATTTTTTTTTTGTAATTAATTTCGTCAAGAATGATAGAAGGACCAATTCTCAATTGCCTTTCTATCATGTACAACCGCTGCAAATTTATCTCATCATATAGTCTAATATTAGTTCCATTGCAAAGCAGTAGACAGATGGATGCAAAAGAGTATTGGACTTTTGTTCTGCCCCATTTCGATTGTCGTTTATAAATCATAATATACAGTGATCTTCGAACTTATGGGGACATGTCCCAAACACTCTTTTTTTAAGGTTCCGCTATGTAGGACGCTGTCTAATTATGTGATCACCCTCCCCCCCCCCCCCCTCTTCAACTGCAGTGGAGTATGTGGCCGTCCTCCAATCAGGCGGTGACCTCGGAGATGCTTTGCAAGGAGGGGCGCCACTGCTTTGATGACTTCACAGCGGCTTGTGCCGGCTTAGCTTGTTGTCTCTCTTGATTGCCCACCTGCAGATATTCCACCCATGATTTCATTTTCGAATATCAATCAAAGAGGAAAAATTCATTTTAGCTTCATCTCCCCGTGACACCAATGGCTGATATGGTCGTGGTCTAAAAGAGACAAAAGAGTATACGCTTGGAATGGGAATCTGAATGGGGCCAATTAGCTGATAATTGAATTGTAGTGAAATGGACAGTCATAATAGAGGGGAGCTTTACTTTTGAGTAGGATAATCATCCGCCGTTTAACGGTTTCCTTTTCCAAATTCCAATTTGAAAGAAGAAAAGGACAGGCGCTCTACTGTAAACCTTTTGGTGAAGTGGATCCTTGTCCCTGGTTTGCAGTCTACGCATACATACCCCCCACCGGCCACCTCCCGGCCCACCACCACTCAAATATCTCTCTGGCCATCGGCCATCACCGCCCTCACACACACATCAGCGCCAGCGGATGTGCCAGCTACTCCGATGCAGGCATCTCTGGACCACCGGCCAAGTTAACCATGGCTTGCCGTCAGGTCACCAACGAGAAGTAGGTAAAAATTAAAAACTGAAAACTAATCTCCGAAGGTATGGGAGGAACTTCTTCATAGAAAAGGAAATCAATGAATCTTTACCTGATTTGTGGTGTTTCCCGGCGCAGGGCTGGGCTCTGTCGCAAGCTCCGGAGCTCGAGCCTCCCGTGCGACTTTCTCCTGTCTTCGGACCATCTCCGACTGGGACTTGCGCATCCTCTCGTACTTCTTCGCCCATAATCCTTTCATCACCTCTGCAGGGCCAAAAATCTGAATTATACCCAACAGCAGATGTATAGAATAGAAGAATCGGTTTCAAGGAGTTTAAAACAAGTAAATGATCAGGATTGATTAGAAGAGTCAACAAAACCTTGAGATGTAACAAGTCGATAGACTTGGCCGAGGATGAGTGTGTCCTTAGGCCTCAAAAGCTTGACGCGGGTGATACGCACGCCGTTGATCTCCCGCCTGACCTCCTCTTGGGTTTGGCTCAAGGTCACCAGGGCCACATAGTGACCAGGGTTGTTCTTCATCACCTCACTGGCGCTCACCGGCCAGTAGAGCCTCTCCACTCTCCCCTTGGGGTTCTGAATCACCACCGTGGCCATTTCAGCTGCCTGACAGTTCCCCATCTTTCTCTTCTCTCTTCTCTAGCTAACTCAAGCGTAAGAAGATGGAAAAGACTGTAGATAGATAGGCATAAAGGAGGGAGAGGAGGTGATATGAGCACCAGTCTCTATCTATCACCACCCACCAAGTGACCGCTCTCTAATTGTCAAGCCAATAACCTCCAACTAACGTGACTATTCCGTATGGTTTATATACTAAAATCACTGCGCGTGAGGTGCATAGAAAAATATTTACCGAGAAAGCTCAGGAGGCCAAATGGCATGGAAAGCTGGAGAGGGACAAACTGCAAAGCGGCCTTCTTTTCTTTCTTGCATTGCCTGCATTTTATTAGCAGATTAGCAATTACCAAAGCGTGAGATTCCGTGGGTTTGAGTACAACATTAGTGGACGGGCATGGGACCAACCCCTTTTTTGCATCCTTTTGTCCACCTTTTGTTTTGTTAGCCAAGAGCCCCGATGAGAAGCGACAGGCCACTGGGAACTGTCTTTTTTGTTGCAAGCCGTTGAATCTTTTTATATCATGGTGAGTGGATGAAAGAAAGAAGTCACTCCATCTTTGGCAGGCGAAGGTAGGCAATTATCTCAAGTCAGGGCATGGGTGAGGGGCGTGACCCACCACATCTCATGCACAACGCATATCGCATGTGCCATCACCACTATTTCAGATTTTCTAACTCTCATCGTGTATGGGGCCAGTTTGAAATGCTGTTGATTTGTGGCGCAAGCTCATTCAAGAGTCTGGGAGCTCAGCTGCTCAGGTCAATGTACTCATTAATCATTTCGGTTTGTTGACCATGACATTCTCCTCCACTAATAAGACCAAGTACTTCGACTCATCAAACGATTTATATCACTTATTTTCCATCTATTGCCTTTCTTTAGTCAATGGTATAGAATCATTAATTGAATGATTGTATGAAGCATATATTCTTCAGAAGTAGGGTAGAGCATTATTTTTTCAAAGCCAAAAAAATGAACCAAGAATACAGGTTTCTTAACCCTCATGAACTTCAGTTTTCATCATCTAAGCAAGCTAGCAAATGCACCCTTGAACAAAGTGAAGGCCATTCTTTCCAGGGCCACGTCAGATTTTGAGGAGTGTATGATTTGCAAATTGTCCATTGTGAATGACTCATGTATAAACAACAGAAGTAAGGGCGAAATACCTTGATAAGTGATAGATTAATAAAATGTACATACCTCGGATCGATGTGTCCAGGCAGCAATGTGAAAAACCATTTGACTTACATGAGGCATCATAAGAAACATTTATGCCGACCGCGTGAAGATGCTGGGGATTTTGGGTTCACAAATTCAATCACAGCCTCTTTATTTCTCCATGAGCGGACCCTCAGGACAGACATGGTTACTGACTTTATGTGGACGATACCTATAGTTTATGACAAGCTTGGCTTAAAATAATCTAAGCCGGGACCCGCCGTTCATAAATTGTTAATGTGGAGGGGGGCCAACATTGTGGCCTTAATGTCCTTGTTCTTACTCTTGGGTGGAACCTCACCACCAAACAAACTCGAAATTTTTTGGGTTTCGCGAACGTTTACCAACAATTTGATTCCTTACGACACTCCGTATAATGCATGTAATGCTCTTCTTATAAAATAGTGGCAGCTTTGCTAATAGTTTCCCATTTTTAAATCCGTTGTGCATGTATAACATTTGCCAGTACTTGATATGTATAACATTTTTAAATCCGTTGGCATGTATTACATATTTACATAGGAGATTGGGGTAGATAGATTAGCAGTTAGTGTATCTTATTGAAAAAAATCTGGAATATGTTCCGTACCATGTATGAAATGCCAATATATTACCAGAACAAGTACTTGTTTCTTTGTATTTTAAGAAGATGCATTAAATAGTTAAACAATGAAGCCTTAGCAGAGTTTAAAACATGAAATACAACCCACAGAATCAGAGTAGATTAGGACTTGCCTTTAGATCTAGCGTTTAGAACTGAATCAGCTGAAATTGACAATGTCATTCCTTCCTTTTTAATGGTAATATGGCCGTTTAAAATTTTGGTTTTGTTAATGAGGAACTATACTGATCAGCTTCTGCAGCATAGAAAGCTTCGATGAGGTTTTAAAAACTGGCCTGGCCTCCCACGACTTGGTCAGACTTCCTGGCCAGACCTTCATGTTCTTCCGGCGCTTGACGTGGCTGGTGGCAGAAGGGTTTGAACAGACTGACCGTCGTATGTTCTTTAAAAAATTTGGTTTGTACTTGATCAGCATCTGTCTGACTAAGGATGTCCACTTTCGTCCGGTCACCGGCCAGGGTCGAGTGGGGTCGGGCTTGGGGCAGCCAAACAATTCAATGGACTTGGGTTGGCTATATAACCCATGCATCACTGTGTCATTTGGAAAATGTTTTGCTGACCAAGTTTGAGGACCAGATTGGAGGACCCCATGCAATCTGGTCCCCAAACTCGGTCACGCTAGACGCCCTCGTGTCATTTCAGGATTATGAGTCCAAAAATTCCTTATTTTTTTCATTTTTATACAAAAAAATAATCTCACTTTGCATTAAAAAAAACTCAATCAATAAGAGCATCAATACGTTCTATGGGACAACTACGAAAGGCAGTGGCCGATGCACACATATAACTTACTGTTCTAGATTCCCTTTGAAACTCGAACCCAGGTCTTCCGCATACACCGGAGACTGATGACCAATGCGCCAACACGTTTTGGGGAGCCGGGGGATAAGGGCAACAAGGTTGTGGAGTGATAATGGAGAAGAAAATAGAGAAATATTTTCCTAACCAATATAGTGCGACCAGCAAGCAAGACCAAGTGGAGCGGTAGACGGAAGCATAAGAAACATAGTTATTAGGGTTTCGGGTTTGGGTTTGGGTTTGGCGTTGATATTAAAAACTACTAGTTAAACAATTAATTACATTGTTTCTAGGGTTTGGGGTTAGAGTTTAGTCTAGAAGAATATACACCATGACAGTAGTATTAGTTGGAGAATTTTACTTTGAAGTAATAATTGGTATTATATTTTCAAAGTAGTATGACTATTTAGGTAAAATTATAATTTCATTTTTTATTCAGCCATTTCTTCTTCTCCTTTGAGGACGTGGTAAGTGGTAATGTGATGCTGAAAAAATTTCCAAAAATCAAATGATGGAGAAGAAAAGGACAGAAGACAGCTCAGTCTTTAAATCACGGGCCTGGTAGGCCTCAAAAGTCTGCAAGCCCAAGTTGAATAGTTGTAAACATTTACATACGGTTGATCACCTCAGCTCTCAGAAACTTCGCAACCTGAAGCCTGAAGGTGATGTTTGTCTCCCACCAATTTGTTCATACAGTCCTTATCAATCTGTATTTTCCAATCGCATATGATAGCTGGGATAAGGCGTATGATGATGATGATGATATTGTTGTCTATGGTGTCATGAGGGTGGCACGTTATGTGGTCCTGCAAATAAATTCAATCGTTCCACATTTAGGCCAATACAGTTGGTGCAAAAATTGTGGAAAGGGACGGGAATCAGGCCAGGATATTGTGAGATGAAAATGCTGAAGGCTTCAGCCAGCTATGCAGTTTGAGACGCCCTCATGATGCTAGCGATTTTTATGGCATGGTCACCATGAGAGAGCCCCTGACTGGTCCCTCATGAGGCCCGCACGCTAGCGTCGTGTTGGCGTCTTTAGCTGAGACGCACTGATGCTGTCAAGCCCTTCTCTTGCTAATCATTTGGGTCTACACAAGTTCCTTCTTCAGTGTGATTCAAAAACCCTGATCGAAATCATTGTCAACTCTACCTTCAAAAATCCTCATTGGATGATTATCAGCTCCTGATCCCTTGGCGACTCTGTGAGCTGAGCTAGTGGTAAAATCAATAAGAGCTCTCTTGGAAGAGGTGGATCAAATCAAACCTACTTATATGTTTTGAGAAGCAAATATAGCGGCCAAATAGCTTGCTCATATGAATTAGAATTCAGGGACAAAATTCGAGTAGCTAACTCACGACTGAAGCTTTTAACGCCCGTTGATCACAAGACACCGACAGTGTATGAGCTAGCCGACCGGTTGTAAACATGGAAACTGATTTACTTACCTCCCATGCAATAACAAATGTGTCATTGATTTCTCCTTCAACAGTTAATTTGAGCTCCCTGCTATGCATTGGAATATGCATTAGATAATTTCTAGTCAGTCATCCAAAAAAAGAAAAAAAAATTCTACTCGTTTTGGGTGTTATCCTAGCTTTACCGATACCATATACCGATGATTGTGGCTTAGGCTCGGCTTATAATACTCCCACCATTCCAATTAATAGTCCCCATTTGAGGAAAAGTGAAAAAGAAAGCAACAACTAGCCATTATTCTCTATCCACTAATTCCTATAAGAAAGATAATATCAAGTGGACAATCAATAAGACAAATATTTTTCTTTTAAATGAGATTACTCCCTTTGTCCAGTGAAGCCTATCCACATTTAAAAATAAAGTTAAATTTATTAGACTCCAAGGCCCGTACAAAATAGCAGAGTTCTCCGGGGAGCAAAGTCAGCCATGTAATAGGTCTGCTTTCCCAAATGCAGATAGTCATCATTGAACGGAGGGATCTTAATGCCCTTGAAGGGATCTTTAACCATTGGCCTGCTATTCTGTTGAGAGTCTATGGGCCCAGCTGACTTATGTCCTACTTAATGAATAACAGTCAAACATAACCATTTTTCGCCTTCTTAGCTAGATTAAGGAACTTTTCACACAATAATAAGTACTCAACAATCAAAATGTTAAATTGTCTTTCCTTACATTAATTAGGACACCAATGTTAACCATTGAGATTATTAGGAAAGATGTGTGCTGAGGGTAATCTATGACCGACTGTGAGAAGACAAAGCTTATTAGAAAGTTTATCAAATGGACGAGCTAGGTTTAAGTAGATTTTGGCGAGTTACCAAAAAAGAAAAAAGTTAGATTTCAAATGCTAAAAACTCTATTGACTGGGCCGAGCACTCGATAAACTATAATTGTATGCGAGCTAGGCCCACAAGTCATTGACAAGCAAAAAATGCAGTGTTTCAATGTAATTGTCTTCGTCCAGGCTGGGCAATGGCGGAGCCAGCTACAGTTGTTTGGGGTCAGCTGACCCTAATAGATTTTGGTTATAGTTCATACCCATGGTGGTCTCCGAAGATATTGAACCTCTGTAGTTCAGCCGATGACGGCAAACTCGTGCGCATTAGATTGTATAACATTACGGAAGGTCTGCAATCTCCGCCCATTGTGCCTGTAAGCACCGATGGGGACAGTATCCCTAGACGCATGGCCGGGTTCCTCTGTAGAACCTCTAGGATGTTCTGGTATTGAGGTCCATAGAGGAAGTGGACAGAACTGAGAGCAGAAATTGTTACCTCTGACACTTTGGATGTCCGGAGCAGATGTTGTTACTTTACCTCCATTACTCTAAGTAAGTTTGGAGTCTCTGATATTGATCTTAACCTTCCTTGACTATGGCATCTCGGATGGCAGATGTTTCCAGATAAGCGAACTCGGTATTTGTTGAACCTGAGTTTTTGGACTTGTATCTATCTTTGAGTCTTTTGACCTTATTCTATTACTCTATTGTGGGTTTTCTTGTATCCTACTGGGTATTTCCTATGGAATACTCATGCATCCTCTGATGCAGGAAATAAGGAGGAGGATAAGTGATAGCGATCAACGGAGTTGACGGATGCAAGAGCGTAGAAGAATCGTTTCTTTGTTTTGATTATGTTATGTTTTGATTTGATGAACTTGCGGCCTGTGAGCCGTTTGTTTTACGTTACTGTTGAAACTTTTAAGATGATGTAATAAGATACTTAGATTTCTTTTCAGTTATTCTATATTTTTGTAAGTGAACGATGTTTAAGTCATATTGATCCTGCAAGTCCCATGAAATCGAATGGGGTAGATGAGGTCTCGAGTATTCGGTCTGTCCCAGGTTTCCTACCCTATAACCATTATTGGAGTATCGCTTCCGCGTATCTCGGGTCTTGGAAATTTGGGGCGTGACAGCTTGGTATCGGAGCCTCATAATGACTTAAATAATTGTTTACTGTACAAAGATTAGGTTAACTTTGAATGAGAATTTGAAACCCTAGAATGATTGTTGAAGCATAATTATACCTAAATACTAATAAATACTCTGCCTTAGGTAATGGTGTCAACGCATAGCGAATGAATTTACGAGATGGACCAGCAGGAGGCGGCTCGTCAATGGCTGGCCAACTGGAAGTTGGAGAACATGGGTCTCGGAATGGAGGAAGAGCCTTACCTGATTGATGTGGAGGATGCTGCAATAGTTAATCAGTGTGCCATTGCTATGGAATATTTATCAAATCCTCTATCTCGTAATGTTGTTCACCCACATCGCCACAGGGGAGATGAGTTGGTACGTGACATGTTATATACTGTTATAAATGATCGAATGTGCATGGATGTCTGTCGTATGAACAAACAGACGTTCGTTGAATTATGTAGACAGGCTAGAGCATCTGGTCTGGAAGACAGTCGAGGCGCATCTGTTGAAGAACAACTCATGATATTTTGTCAGCTCATATGTCACGGTACATCTGTTCGTAAGTTGGGGCATGAATTTTCCCACTCAGAAGAGACCATACATCGGTATGTGTATAAGGTGTTCACCACGTTAGAGCAATGGTTCTATGCTAGAATCTCCACTATGGTTCCACTCGAGCACATGCCATCTTACATTCAGAATAATAGAAAATTTTATCCATATTTCAAAGATTGCGTTGGGGCAATAGATGGCACGCATGTCATGGCGAAGGTGATGTCGGATGTGTCAAACGCATATAGGGGTAAACAAAAGGTCACTACACAAAATGTCATGTGTGGGCATTTTCAGCATGCGTTTCACTTATGTGGTCACAGGGTGGGAGGGGTCCGCCCATGATCAACGAATTCTCGACTCAGTATTAGAAGACGGAAATTCTGCTTTCCCACGACCACCGTCGGGCAAGTATTACGCGGTTGACGCAGGATATGCGAACAAGCTGGGTTCCTCGGTCCTTACAAGGGGCAAGGTCACAGGTATCATGTTGCTTCTTTCCAACAACGACGGTCAACTAGAAGGCATGAGATGTACAACTACATACATGCGTCTCTCCGGAATATAATTGAGCGTGCGCTTGGGGCATTCAAAAAACGTTGGCACCTTAAGGAAAACATGCCCCCTTATCCAATTGAGATGCAAGCAAAATTTGTGTATACTTGTGCTGCGTTGCGCAACTTTACTCACGAGCAACACAATAGTGCCACTGATTCTGACATGAGAGATTGGTTGCTGCCCGCGTACGAAATAGATGAAGCTTTCCGAGTAATCGAAGAACCATCTAATGACAATCATCTGTCTAGTAGTCATGCCGGGGAATGGTTGATCTACACATGAAATATGTATTATATTATCTCCTAAACTTATATTTATGCTGGTGTTTGATTAGAATTTCTACTACTTTAATATAGTTTTTGGTTTTTGTAGGAAACAAGAGTAATACACAGAAATAAAGAGAAAAGTAACTCAAACGGTTAAATTATCATAACTCTGTGTATAAATGTCGGATTGGACTGATTCAAGTGTCATGTTAAATTTCAAGAAGTCAGCTTTCTAACGCCACCAACCACGCCCAATTCGGAGTTCGGGACAAAAAGTTATAGCCATTTGAAATTCATGAATAGTAACTACGATCGATCAGCCTCAAAACGATCGATCGTATCTACTGGAATTTTTTATCTGCACAAGACAGTAACTACGATCGATCGGTCTCATACAGCATCGATCGGCAAAGCGATCGATCAGAGGAAAATAACAAAGGAATTGTGATCGATCGGCCAGCAAACGATCGTCAATACGGAGCGATCGATCTCCGTATGCGGCAAACCGAAATAAGACTTATTTCGACTTGGATTTGGAAGGGGACTTCGTGGTTTCTCTTCACTATTATAAATAGGCCTTATGAGAGAACGTTTTGGGCATTCAACTTTGGAGAACCATAGCTTTATTAGAGGCTAGAGAGGAGGAAGAGAAGAGGACTTTTGGAGCAAAGAAGAAGAAGGATTCATGACGATGGAGCTACATAAACAGGCTTTTCTTTTCTCCCTTTCTATGTGTAACTAAATTCCTTGTCAAGGCTTGATGAAGCCCTAGATGTGTATTGCTACTCTTGATACCATGGCCAATTAAATGAGAACCCCTATAGGCATCTCCAAAATTTCCTAGAGGTTAACACAACCTTTAAACTTGCACTGTCTGATGACCAGGTGCGCCTTAGGTTGTTCTCCTTCACCTTAAAAGATAGGGCCAAGGAATTGCTATACTCCCTTGAGCATAACTCCATTACCACTTGGGAGGAACTTCAGGCCGAATTCCTCAAGAAATACTTTCCTGTGGGGCGGACCAATAAGATCCGCCATGAAATCATCACCTTTACCCAGTTACCTAATAAAGAATTCCATGGAAGCTGGGAAAGAATGAAAGCCTTACTCCGGTCCTGTCCCCACCATGATGTGCCCAAGTGGCAATTAGTACAAAGATTTCATGAGGGTGTGTGCGATCAGCACAAGACCCTAATAGATGCATCCTGTGGAGGCACATTCATGAAGAAAACCCCGGATGATGCTTGGGATCTACTAGAGGACCTGAGCGAAAACTCTTTACATAGTGCTACCCTCTATAGATCGGAAGGCTATATACCTGGCAGGAGTGCCTCAAGGGGAGGCATATATGATGTCAAAGCCACCACAAGCCTAGAACACCAAGTGGCATCCCTTACAGAGAGGTTTGACAGATTTTTCTCCAAGACTCCACCATTTACCCCAACCTCTCAAGATGCCTGTGCCATTTGTGCCAGCCCTATGCACACCATAGTTGACTGCCCTTCTGCTTTCCAGTATCCAGATCTTGTACAGGAGCACGTCAACTTTGCACAAGGATACCCTAGAGCCAATAACCCCTACTCAAATACCTATAACCTGGGGTGGCGAAATCATCCAAATTTCGCCTGGAAACAACCTGACCAGGGGCCAGCTTTCAATCTAGCCTTAAGACCAGAATTTCAAAGCCAGGCCCAGTCCAACCAACCAGCACCGACTCCCTTTGGCCAATCTAATAGGCGACCTTCATTAGAAGAACAAATGAGCCAAATGAGCCAAATGTTCCTCTCCCAATTAACCGAGATTAAAACTGAACAGAAAGAGATAAGAGCAGAGCTACGAACCCAGGCCCAGCTTGTCCATTCCCATACACAATCTATTGCCAAAATAAAGACTCAATTAGGGCAGCTGGCTCAATCCATGAACCGTAGAGAAGCAGAAACCTTGCCGAGCCAACCCCAGCAAAACCCTCGAGGCCAGTTTGTAGCTGAGGCCTCCCATTACCCTCCTGAACAAGTGCAAGCCATAACCAGCTTGAGGAGCGGTATACAAGTTGACAACAGGGTTTGGATCCATTTGTTGGCCCTCCGAGTGAGACACTTTCCCATGATGACGAAAAAGAACCCAATTCCATCAAAGCTATACCTATTAGTTCTAAAACCCAGCAGGATGACCAACCTGAAGCCCAGAAAGAAAAATCCTATATCCCTAGGGCTCCCTTTCCACAATGCCTGGACAAACCCTCCCCGTTTAGTAAATCCTACCAAAAGATGGAGGAGATGTTCGAGGTGTTTAAACAGGTCAAGGTTAATCTCCCTTTGTTAGATGCAATTAAACAAGTACCTGCCTATGCAAAATTTCTGAAAGATCTTTGTACCCAAAAGCGAAAAGCTAAATCTAATGTGACTAAAAAGGTCTTCCTTACTGAGCAGGTTAGTTCCCTATTGACACAGAACCTTCCACCGAAATATAAGGACCCAGGATGTCCGACAATTTCATGTGTGATAGGGAACCATACTGTGGAAAATGCATTGTTAGATTTGGGGGCGAGTGTCAATTTATTGCCTTATTCTATGTATAAGCAACTTGGGTTGGGGGAATTAAAACCGACTACACTAACACTACAACTTGCAGACCGATCCATTAAAACTCCACATGGTGTTATTGAAGATGTTCTGGTACAGGTTGATAAATTTTTCTTTCCTGTAGACTTTATTGTTCTAGATACACAACCTGTACCGAACATTGGTAGTCAGATTCCAATAATTTTGGGACGTCCATTCCTGGCGACATCCAATGCTATTATAAACTGTCGGGATGGGGTGCTGAAATTGTCTTTTGGAAATTTAAATGTCAAACTGAATGTTTTTAATGCTCAAAAACAACATTCTCCGCCAGATGATTCTTATGCAATTCATATGATTGACACTCTGGTGGATGGAGCACCTCCATGGATTTGTTCTAGTGATTTACCTGTGATTTCTTTAATTAACCCATATGTGCGAAGTAGGACCACAGGTGGACTGAACGTTGAATTGAAAGACCGTGGATAAGTTGGACTCATGGAGTTACGTCTGGCTGAAGACGTTAAACTTAGCGCTTGGTGGGAGGCAACCCACGTATTCAGGTGTATTCTCTCCTTTATCTGATTTTTTATGTTATATGCTCATTGTCATGCTATATTTTGTTCACATTGAGGACAATGTTCATAATAGGTTTGGGGGAGGGAATAGTGCTTCTATAAAAACAAAAAAAAATTAAAAATTGAAAAATCATAAAAATTTGGATAGTTTTTAAGTTATTTGTTAGTATTTCTGTTAGGTTTTGATAGTTTATCCCATAATAATGCATATTACAATTCTTAAGAGATTAATTTGCATTGGAAGTGTGAGTAAGTATACTGGAGGATAGATACACTTAACTGAGCATATCTTTCTATTACAGTCCTCTTGGAACAAAGTGCTTGAACTAAGAAAATTCACTTACACACACTAGTACATAAAGTAATACCATCTAGAGATTTGTTGAATACTAATCTATAGTGGGATGTCTTTAGTCACAGTCATTGGATGATGTGTAGTTGTCTGTTGAGCTTAAAAGATCATGATAGACCATTTACTTGGCTATGGCAAGGGATTGGAACTGGAAATAGGTTGAGAGTATAATACAGCCTGGACAAAATAAAGATGTACTAAAAAATATGAATGATGAAAATGAAAATGCGAAAAAATGAAAACAAAATGAAAGAAAGGGGCTGCTTGACTTTATAGGATTAACTTAGGCTGATGCTCGGGCCCGAAGCGGTCTCTTAAAACTTAATGCCCTAATCCAAACTGGCTGGGAGTCATTGGCCTGAGTCATTGCTAAACCTAAGCATCTTAAAGTCAGGCCTTACACAGTCCTAGCGAAAAAAAAAGTCTATGGTGTATTATCCTCTCAAATCTAGAATGTTGGACCCGAAGGAGGCGCGCAGATCTGTACTATCATGAACCTAAAGATGACGATGACTATGTAGATTCTAATGTTCTTTGGTTAATGGGTAACACTTGATCTGTATAAATAGAAATTTAGAATGTATTGCTACAATGTTCTACACTTTCTACTATTTATGTTATCATGCTATATAATATTTGAGCAGAAATTTCCAAGATGAAAGTGTGGAATAAAACCACTTACTTGAGGGCTTCTATATTCCTGTTGATTATTAACCAAGTACATGTGGTTGATTTTCTTAAGCATTGTAGTATGTATTTATCGGGATAATAGGTTTGCTTGTTTTACACTGTTTTTATTTTATTCTTGTTTTGTTTGAACTTAGGTTAATTAGTTTCATAAATACATGTTTGTTGGTAGCATGGCTGCAAACCCTCACGAGACAACACTCGTCCTACTAGGGACACCTGGAGGTTTAACGGCTTGTTGCATACGCTCAATGCAATCGTGTTCCTTATGAAAGTGGTGTTTACTTTTATGCATTAGTTCCTTTAGTTGTTTGTTTGATTTTATTTTGTTTTGTTTTGCTAGGGACTAGCAAAATGTAGGTTTGGGGGTGTGATCTACACATGAAATATGCATTATATTATCTCCTAAACTTATATTTATGTTGGTGTTTGATTAGAATTTCTACTACTTTAATATAGTTTTTGGTTTTTGTAGGAAACAAGAGTAATACACAGAAATGAAGAGAAAAGTAACTCGAATGGTTAAATTATCATAACTCCGTGTATAAATGTCGGCTTAGACTGATTCAAGTCTCATGTTAAATTTCAAGAAGTTAGCTTTCCAACGCCACCAACCACGCCCAATTCGAAGTTTGGGATAAAAAGTTATAGCCATTTGAAGTTCATGAACAGTAACTACGATCGATCGGCCTCAAAACGATCGATCGTATCTACTGGAATTTTTTATCTGCACAAGACAGTAACTACGATCGATCGTTCTCATACAGCATCGATCGGCAAAGCGATCGATCAGAGGAAAATAACGAAAGAATTGCGATCGATCGGCCAGCAAACGATCGTCAATACGGAGCGATCGATCGCCGTATGCGGCAAACCGAAATAAGACCTATTTCGACTTGGATTTGGAAGGGGACTTCGTGGTTTCTCTTCACTATTATAAATAGGCCTTATGGGAGAACGTTTTGGGCATTCAACCTTGGAGAACCAGAGTTTTATTGGAGGCTAGGGAGGAGGAAGAGAAGAGGACTTTTGGAGCAAAGAAGAAGAAGGATTCATGACGATGGATCTACATAAACAGGCTTTTCTTTTCTCCCTTTCTATGTGTAACTAAATTCCTTGTCAAGGCTTGATGAAGCCCTAGATGTGTATTGCTACTCTTGATAGTTTAATTCTATAAAGTTGATTATGATTCATGCTTAATGCAATTTCATGAGTTTCTTTTGAGTGCTTGATCATAGACTTGATTGATTATGAATGAAATTAGATATTGTGATTGATTTTATGCCCGATCAAGGATAAGATTGATTGCATTATGATAGAGTTGTGATTGATTCTATGCCCGATCAAGGATAGGATTGATTATACAATAGTGGATGAACTTTCGTGTCCGATCAAGAACGTTAGTGAATTCATTAGTAATTCGTATGTCCGATCAAGAACACGAATTACCATATCATGTCAATGTATGCTTAATAATAATTGAGAATAGTAATTGCATGTCTAGTGGTGGATTATTTGCCTTGATACTTCTCCATATTGATTAAATCTTAGTTAGATTAGATAAAGTTCATTGCTTTCTTTAGAATTAATTAAACTACATCTTTTTCTTCCCTTGAATTTGGTAAAAGATTAATCCGTCCCTGAGATTCGACAACCCTTTAATACTCGCCGTATTACAATTGCCTTGTGCACTTGCAAGGGTTTAATTAAACAATCAATGGTCGGGGCCAGATGATGGAGTAATGGTTTAGCTGCGAGATCGAATTCGGGATGAGATTGGGATCTCCCTTGATATCCCCCCTGATCCACTAGCGAGTTAGCCACGTCATCGACGGTAAATGTGTGCCATTTACTACTCCTTGCCATGCATATCGAGCAATCGAGGTCACGATAACCACATCAGTCGACTCATCGACGGCACAAAGTGGTACTGCCCATGCAAGTCGAGCAATCGAGGTAACGCTAAGCTCTGCAGTCGAGTCATCGAGATGACGCTAAGCTCTTCATTCGAGTCATCGACGTCATGATCGAGATCGAGCAATCGAGGTCACGATAAGCTCTTCAGTTGAGTCATCTCAGGCACGATAGTGGTCCTTGCCATGCATATCGAGCAATCGTGTTCACGATAAGCTCTTGTGTCTAGTCATCGATTGGTCGATATAGGTGAAGGAATTGCAAATCATGTAAGAGCAAGTATTAATAAATGAATCTATCATTATGTACATGAATCTCTCATTAGGTACATGGCAATGACTATATGTAAAGTAATGATCATATCCAAAGGAATACTGTTATCATTATGTACAGTAGTTTCGCTTTTTTTAGTACACTACGATCTTTTAGCGGCCAATGCGATGTCCTGTAAACCTTCTGCTGCTACGTCGTCAAATTCCCTCTCCATACTTCCCCTTAACAGGACTGCTGCGATCATCGGCCTATAGAGCATTGCTATGGCCGTCTGATCAAAAATTGGTTTGACGACCACTGACGCCAAATGTGCTGCGTACATCATTACGTATATTCCGCAGTCTTCGGAATTACGTTGGAAGGGTGCATCCCTTATTTGGGACATAAACCAGCCGGCAGCTCCATTCATCTTGAATTGGTTTGCTAGGATCTTACCCAAGCAGGCAACTACACGATCGGCAGCCTTCTTATGGTGTGGATGCGTCGCTGGATGGCCGCTAAGAGGATTGTAGAAGCGCCACCGTAGGGTGGGGAAGTGTAGAATCATCAAACAGTAATGAGTATTTATGTGCATTGGGAAGAAGGCATACGTCATTTTTTTGTCGATTCCCTCCAACATGCTATTTACCAACTTATCTATAAGCTATTTATTATCAGAGGCGGGCCTGAACTCCTACATAAGAACGAAATGAGATGAGAAGTATATATATTAGATGATTGCCGACAGCACCATGTAAAAATAAGAAGAGGTCACACACTTACGAGTTCAATATATTTAGTGGCCGTGATTCCTCCAAAGAAGCAGTATGGATACATCAATACATCCATGTTCATCTGTTGCCTCTTCCGGAGCAGTTCAAAGAACGCATCAATGACATGCATGTATTTGATTAAAACAAACATAGAGTATTCCAATCAGTGAAATACCATCGAATATATTAGCATCATGTGCATGTACCGTGTAGTTTATTTCCTCGGTCCGCAGCAAACTTAAGTAGTCTACATGGTATAATGTATCTAGTGGATACTTCTGCCTTGGGTGCCTCATCCAGTGCATAATCGTCATTCGATCTTTAGGTGACAACACATCCATTTCGAAGCATATCTTAGTTCCCACGTAGTCGGTGGGTACAGCTGTCGTCTGACAAACTTCTGCTGTTTCAGCCTCAATTACATGCTCCTTTCCCTTTCTGCCAAGGTGCGTATTGTCACCCTTCTCTTCAGACGGTAGGGTCTCATCAGGTCGCACCGCTGCTCGAGGGGTCGGTCGATCTGGGAAGGCCTTAACTAATCGCCTTTGTTTTCCTTTCGGCACGGGAGGACCGAGTGGGAAGGTAGAAGTGGGGGCAGGTTCGTCTTCAACCTCATCGCGTAACTTTTGGAGGAAGCTATGTACAAGTTGAGCATTCCCGCGTGTAAACTTTGGAATAACTGACGGTGGCACTGCCTCGGCCCGAGTCATTTGTGCCCCAGATGCTAAAAAGATGAAAAAGGCAATGACGGACATGAGGATTCCCATTTAGAGGAATGTATAACGTGAAATTACGATAGAGTAGCCATCGTGCAATCAAATACACGAAGGGCACATATATCGTACAATCGATTACACGATTTACAGAGCTATCGTGTCATCAATCAAACGATGGAGACATCTATCGAGTAATCGATGACTCGAATGGCATATATATGGTGAATTATATCGGGCGGTTGAAATTACCTGCTTTTGTTGTCTTGTGGGCGGGCACCTTGTGCCGGGTAGGAATGGCCGGAGATATAGGCGATTCCGTTGGAGGCTGCTCTGCCTCAGCCCGGGGTGACACATCCGACTAGTCGATTTGGGGCCTCTCCGCTGGCATCGCACGGGGGGACTGGTGAACATGTTCTGGGTGCATAGTTGTTGTTGACGGCATCCGACTTGACTCACCGCGTACGGGGTGTGGCCGCTTTTGACCGACACGGCCAGGCGTATGAACCTTCTGGGGTGGTTGATGGGGAGCTTCTGCTATGTCAACTCCCAGTTTGTCAACTAGGATTCTGACTGAGTGATTCCACTCCTTCATTTTTTGAATACCCTCAATTATCTGAGGGACTCTGAGTGACATGATGGTGGACAGTTGACGGCTGTGTCGACCTCAGTGATGACGGAGGTTGAGATTGCTAGAGGGGGATGAGAGATGACTCTTCCGATAATGGGGTTATGACATCAACGATGTCGGTTTGGACATCCAACGTCTCCAATGGTGAAGGTAATACAGTCGAAATCGGTGATGGAATTGGATTCCCTTATTTGCTTCATCCACCAGCACCCCAGCTCCGGGCCACCTTCTCACTCTTGGACTACATGGACCCATAGTGGAGTGAAATAGATTGGTGTGCTCGAAGAACCATATCTGCAGAAGGAGAACATGTACCATTCGCCACTATTGGATATATACAATGATACCGAGTCATCGATTACGCGATAGGCAAGACAACCGCGTAATTGACTACACGATAGAGGATCTACCATGTAATTGACTACACGATATCCATAATAATTGAGTAATCGATTACACGGCATTGAGTAATCGCTTACAAGGTAGAGATGCATATGGTCCCATATCGTGATACACAAGCATTGAGTAATCGATTACACGATAGAGATGCATATCGAGTAATCGAGGGGACAATATCAAGTACTCGATGTGACAATATCTACATGAATCGAGTAATCAATTACACTATAAGCTGAATATAAGGACTCACCTGTAATACGTATGCGGCTCCTGCCAGAGTCCTGCCACTACTCGTCTCTCCGGAAGATCTAGAGTGCAAACATCTAGATGAATGTGACATTTTCGAGACAAGCATTTTATGGATGGCGCCGGCCAATTATACTTAGATAGTTGGGAGAGGTCATCCCGATAGTCGCATAGCTTTGTAAGGACTGATCTTGACGATTGTGTGAAGAGCATGGTTGAAAACATGTGGAGGACGATAATACGAACCATGTCATCGTCTGAAAGATTTGCTACGCTCCGCAAACAATTATCAAGTAGTTCTTCAATGGATTGCCTATCCGGTCTCTATGTGGAGAAGAACTTATGGTAGAATGAGCCTTCCGGGGCCAGAAGTTTACCGTCAGGGGATTTCCAATTAACAATCTCACCAAAGGCCTGCAACCCAGTGATAAGGGCAACATCCTGCTCAGTGAAGGATAACCTTCTACCCTTGATATTGAACACCATCAGACGCTCATCCCAATAGTCCAACAAAACATCAAGCAAATTTCTAGCCACAACTACATGATGGCCTTCGAATAACAAATGAAAAGCTGTCTCTTTCAATAGGTCCATGCAGTGTGGGTAACGCTCTGCAACTTGTAGAGACTTGGTGAGAGCGGGTGTACACTAGGTTCAAAGGCTTGGCCTCGCGTTATACTTCCTCGGGGTCTGGGAAGATCTCTTCTCTTGAGTGGGAATTGGCGGTGGATTCATCTACTCTGTAACACATCCAGTAGGATTTGAAATCAGGTTACGATATTGACAGCATCGGGATCCAGTGACACGATATGCTAGTGCAATCGTGCAATTGGACACACGAAATCAAACGATATAACAAAAATGTAGCAGCTTCCAAACAAAAAAATGTTTAATTTTTAAATCTTACCGGTGGGTGGAGGTGTCTTTGGAGGAATGGTCAGCTCGACGATAACCCGACACCCTGACGAGGGATACCCTGCAGATCGACTGGCTTTAAATCGACTGCAGGCCTGATTCCGCCGCTGGCAATATGGAACCCCGCTGTCGCTGGAAAGTGGAATCGCGAAAACCTAACCGAGTAGTCACAGTTGCGAAATGGTGTTGAAGCTTTGGAAACGGGTATTAATAATTGGGAGGAAGGGCGAGAGCATTTTGGCATTGTAGGCGTCGGGGGTGATGGGTCCGGCATGCACTTTGACACGTGCGTTGAATTACTCGGCACCCATGCATAATGACACGATGAAGGGTACACGACATTCAGACATAATGATCCGTTTGACGTGGCGGCCGCGAAAGCGAATAATAGAAAACCTCCGATAACGAGTAATCTATTACTCGATGATCACCAAATTCGAGTAATCGAAACCACGATAGATGTCTATGGGGTGGACAACGAGTAACTGATTACACATTGAGCAACTACTTCGACATCCCGATTACATGATATAGAAAGGTTTTCAAGAGCGGACTAGAATAGACGATGAGCACTTATATCGTGTAATCGAATACTCGATGAGAAATGCAATCGAGTAATTGTACCAACGATAGATTCCCACGCGATGATGTGGATAACGAGTATTCGATTACACGATGAGCAAGGCCTTCGGCATCCCAATTACTCGATGGAATATATTAGACGACGAGCACTTATATCGAGCGACCAATAATACGATAGCGGAACACATTTCATACTCTGGCAGGAGTCGCGTACTCAAGTATGCCAATCTTGTAAACGAATACACGATGTGATTCTCCCTCGAGTAATCGATGTTAGAGGCGAAGCGAATGGTAAGGTTGGGTCGCCGTAAAATATAGGGCACATCCGACCAGCCAGCTAGGGGGGAGCAGGAGAACTGGCCGCCCTACCTCATGTTTTAGGGATATGTGTTGGCAATCGAAATATTAGCAAGAGATATTTTCGGTACATTTATGCCCTGACAGGGTGTTTCTCACAGTGCTTCCCAAACGTAAAGTAGTCTGATAAATTTTCATGCTCCTAAACAGAAATCAGTTGAGCCAAAATAGAGTGACAGTTGTCACCCTGTACCCACGCCTGCAAGCCTCCCACTGTTCCTTCTCCATTCCTTCCACACTGGCCACCTACCTCCTTCCCCGCATGCTTCCTAGCCCCCCATCACGGACCTTTTCATCTAGACCAGCACCGTGCAATACATCCTATCAAATTATAAAAAATGAAGAATAAAAATTTAATCTTTGGGTGCAGAGTCTATCAGTTCATCTTTCCCTCTAACTTCTTCCTTCAATCCTGAGGCTGGACATCGGGCAATCCTCATCGTATATTCAAAGTGAGGACATAACTCCCCCTCCTCTCCCCTGACCATTACACTGGATGGAGTCATGGTGTGGGAGAGGTCGAGTTGGGCAAGCATCCAAAAATTTGCTGTCACAGGTTGCCTCTCTTAATTGTAGGAGGCTGGGGTGTGTGGAAGAGATGGTCACCTGGTTTTTTTAAACATGAATTCTCCAGTTGGTGAGATGGGGAGCCCAATAAGGTCAGAGCACGACGTGAGATGTACTTGAGAAAAAAAATCTGTACTTCAGTTAAGATTTTCTTTTCCTTTCTTCTAGTGCCCAAATTGGGTTAATTAATTTTACTTTATTAACCAAAATTAATTTGGGTAAATTCTTATGTGCGAAATAAGAGACACTCTTGCTTCTTTATCATTTTAGATGCAGACAGGCTTCTGACGGAGTAATTTTTACTTACGGTGATAATAATTTCGGACGCAGGGAGTAGCAAACAGAAAAATAAAATTCCTATGTACCGACCTTTTTACCGGGGGAGCACTGGATAATTTGTTCCAGCTCATCAGGCCAGCCCCGACCCGGCCTGCTTTCAGCGACCCCCTCATGCTATTAGGCGGGCGCCAAAATATAGAAAGAAAGTCCGAACCACCACCGTAC
Source organism: Houttuynia cordata (assembly GCA_039654745.1). NCBI lineage: Eukaryota > Viridiplantae > Streptophyta > Magnoliopsida > Piperales > Saururaceae > Houttuynia > Houttuynia cordata. The sequence continues at coordinate 4,003,327 of CM077513.1, read as the reverse complement.
TCGGGAACTGGCAGGCGATGACATCTAAAAATTTCAGGAGGAAGAGAACGGTCGACGAAGACGAAGCGAGCCGAGACGAAGACGAACAAGAAAGAAGTGGGTGCGCTTTTACAATAAACTTCCGTTCCCACTTCCCCTCCGTCCAAAAAAAAGAAAAATAAGAATCGGTGGAATTACCCGATATCAGATACTAGGGCTTCACGTCGACGTTTTTCATTGATGTTTTTTGTTCGCTTGATTAGGTTGGCCTTAGAGGAGGTGAAATTTCTGCAAAGTCAAAGGGAGAGGAAATCGGGAATACCTGCAATACCCTCCTCGCAGAATGCTGGTGTCGTGGCCAAGTCCGGTGAGAAGAACGAAGTTGACGGAGAGGAGGAGTTGGTTCTGCAAGACACTTTTGCTCAGGAGACCGCTGTCACCGTGGAAGATCCCAATATGTAAATACCCCCATCCTTCTTGCTCCTTCTTCTCAACTTTATATCTTTTGTGCTTCCATCAGAAAGCGAATTACTTCTAATGCTCTTTTCAGCCTGATCCTGTTTCATCCTTTTGATATTAACTTACCAGTGAAATGCCCATAAACTTTGCTTCCTTGCTTTCTTTTTGTAGTGGCGTAATGCTGGTTACCATCCCTCCCCTTACCTGATAGTTGATGAAACAGTTTTTTGTTTTTAATCCATCTGATTTTGTTTTGGAAGTGAAAGGGATGTTAAAGGGGTCAATGAGGATGGACGGACATCATTTCCCTTCTGAATAGTAACTCGAATGCTCTATCCATAATAAGTGATTGAGGTCTCCTCCTGCTTAAACCCTAAATCCTTTTTCTTCAGCAGTTTGAATTATATAAATGGGAAAAATGCTTCAATCTGGCCCCGTTTGCAGGACAAAATTTTGCTTCCGTGTCGATCTATATGGTTTATTTGTTCTCTAACCTAAAGAGCCAGTCTTTCGTCCCATATAGGATGTTTACATTGAGCTATTTGATAGGGTGAAGTATGTTGAACAAGAACTTGCAAAGAAACGAGGCAAGAGGATTGATGTGAACAAGCAAGTAGAAAGTGATTTAAAACATGCAGAAAATGAACTGTATGTCATTCCTGAGCATCTTAAGGTCAGACATCGTGTTGGTGTAGTTACATCAGTATTATCAGCTTTTCGTATATTAATGCATAATCATCACCATGATGCATTTTAGTGTGGCTTTCTGCAACAACTGATACCTTTTGGGTAGCTGGTCCTTGGAAGTTTCTTGATAGGACTAGGACTCAACTTGGAACGTGAGATATGCTGTTTAAGTTGATCTAAATATGTTCCTACCTATATCTAAAAGGCCAACATTCACATACACTAGCAATTCTGGACCTCTGGTGATATTTTTTTGCTACATTTTCCCTCACCATACTGCGTAATATCTTTTTATTGAACATTTTTTAAGGTGAAGAGGCGGAATTCAGAGGAGAGCTCAACACAATGGACTACTGGAATTGCGGAAGTTCAGCTCCCTATTGAGTATGTTATTTATCTTGTGTCAACTTCTTTTCTTGCATCCCAGAAGAAATTTCATGTTTTTTACTCCCTCATTGTCCAATAAGAGTGCATTAGGAGAGTAGCACGGACAGCTTCATGCGATTTGGAAAATTCATTGTGTGCCTTAAGGTTTGAGTCAATTTGGATTACGTAACACACCTATAGCTTGCCACTATGAATAAATAACACTTTTAGGTCTGTTTAAAGGATCTGTAAGCATGCTCTACCATGGTGTGCTTATGTTTGCTGCTGTTTTAATATTGTGAAACAGGATAAGAGGATTTTTTTTGCATGACCAGTACAAATCTTATACTCTCTCCATCCGGAATTATTATTAACATAAGTTTTTTCCAAATGAACCAATTTTAGTTCATTTTGAAAAACCTTATGTCAATAATATTCTGGCCGGACGGAGTATAAAATGGGATTTTCCTAATCCAGCCTTGGTTATGTTATTGCCCATTGAATATCTCTACTCTCTCCATTCTGATTATGAATAGCTCCATCACTACCTCCTCTTGGATCTCGGCCATGCTGCCTTTGTCGTCGTCATCGTCGTAGTACTCCGCCTGAACCACTGTCGTCCAGCCCTGGGTCCTGCCTTTGGCAGCATTTCCCGATGAGTTTTGGCCGTACTTTCCAGTTCCTCCATTGGAGAGTGGCCCAAGGATTGGGGAGACTGATGTATCTCCTTAATATGCTTAAGGATATACAATAGATTAAGTAGAGAAGGTTGGATGAAAGGGGAGAAGTAGAGAGTGAAAGGGGAGAAAATAAGATGAAGAGGAGAAGGAAGAGACAAGGGAGAAATATAGATCTAATTTCTGAAATCACTATTCACGTTACTGTAGTAAGAGGGCTAAAGCCCTATTTATAGTCTTAGGCATGTAGCATTACAATTACTTAAGTCTACTATGGATAGGAAAGTAATCAAACTAGGAAAATAATAACTAATCCTACTCCAATTAGGATTAACTAAATTAGGAAAGTATTCTAATTAGGGATCATAACAGAGACATGGGGGGCAGAGATTGGGGGTTGGTGGGCATCCATGGGAAGAGGAGAAAGCTGGGAGGGCGGGGCCTCAGGTGGCAGGGGATGAGGGAGAATGGGGAGGGTAGGTGAGACCCTCCTTGTGAGCCCACTCTAAGAAAAGCAAAAAAAAATCCAAATCCCATGAGTGTTTCTGAACGGAGGGATGACTTTTTAAATGAAAAATTCTGTTTTCAGGTTGAATTAGTGCAAAAATCCTCCAACATAACATCAGTTATATGTAATTTCTCGAAGGACTAGAGAAACCAAAATCTTGCCACTATGTTTCTTTGTATGGATTTTGTACCATTTGGATTCCGATAAGAGTCAAATGCGGTGTATAATCCATGCCGCCGACCCCATATAGCTGGGATAAGGCGTATGATGATGATGATGATGACGACGACTAGAGAAACCAAAATCTTCCTGATCATGCCCTCTTCCTTCTTTCCTTGTTCCATTCTTGCTGCTCGCTAAATGTGTGCGTGCCCAGTTCTGTGGCATAGCATATTACTCATCCCTTAGGGTGGAAGTCCTGTGGCATAGCAGATTACTCATCCCTTAGGGTGGAATTTCTCTAAGCTACCTTATCATTATTTATTATTTAGTATATGTATTTACTATAGGAGTTCCATTCATGTGCCAATTTTGAAGGAGTGTTGAGTCTCCTTTTTTTCCCTGGTTTCCATCTCTATGCTAAATACATATAAAATGGGAGAAGCGATGCATTGCAACAACACCCGGTTGCAATGAAAAATGGCAAGGGTTCTCGTGTTGGTCTGGACAGGCACGAGTGTAGAAGCTAATCCAAGGGCGTAGGATTAGAGTGGCATCATGAAATATTGGGACCTTGAAGGGTAAGGGTATGGAGTTAGTAGAAACACTCAAGAGAATGAGGGTTAACATAGCTTGCTTGCAGGAGACTAAGTTTGTAAGAGAGAAGGCTAGGGAGCTGGGGGGAAAGCTTTAAACTAGTTTATGTAGGTAAAGTTTCAAATAAGAATGGGGTGGGTATAGTGGTTGATAAGGACTTGAGGCAAAGTCTTGTAGGTGTCAAGAGATTTAGTGATAGAATTATATTAGTGAAGCTAGTGTTAGGGGATTTCATAGTTAATGTTATTAGTACTTATGCGCCTCAAGTTGGATTAGGAGAGAACCTTAAGAAACAATTTGGGGAGGAAATGGACTTACTAATGCAAAGGATACCTAACAAAGAAAAGGTTATTATAGGGGGCGACTTAAATGGGCATGTAGGGGAGAAGAACATAGGATATGAGATGGTGCATGAAGGGTATGGTTTTGGGGAGAGGAATGAAATGGGAGACGCTATTTTTGAGTTTGCAATAACAAACGATCTAGGCATAGCAAATACCTATTTCAAGAAGAGGGAAGACCATCTAATAACTTTCAAGAACTTACTCACAAGTGCCAAATAAATTTTTTCTTAGTTAGAAGTGAAGATAGAACTAAATGTAAGGATTGTAAGGTTATACCTGAAGAACCTGTAGCACTTCAACATAGATTAGTTGTTTTGGATGTTCACATAAAGAGGTGGAAGAAGCAAAGTTTGGATAAAGTGGAGCCTAGGATCAAGTAGTGGAACTTGGAAGGTGAGATGTTCAACACTTTTGTGGAGAGGTTGAGGATTGAAGGAAATTAGAACTTAAATGAGGAACCAACAATGCCGTGGGGTAACATGGCTAATTACATTCAAAAAGTGGGAAAAGAAGTACTCGGTGAAGTGAGGAGGAGAAGGGATGTCAAGAAAGAAACATGGTGGTGGTGTGAAGAAGTTCAAAGAGTCATCGAGGAAAAGAATGGGGAAAGATATGTTAAGGTAAAGAGAGGTTAAAAAGATAATGAGTGGAGCTAAATTTAAGGCGTTTGATGACTTATATAAAAGGCTATGGACAAAGGAGGGGAGAGGGACATATATAATATAGCTAAGTCAAGAGATAGGAGAAGTATGGACTTAGAGCAAGTTAGGTGTATTAAAAGTGAAGATCAAAGGGTTTTAGTAAAAGATGAGGAAATTAGGGAGAGATGGCATGAATATTTTGAGCGTTTATTGATTGAAAATTATAGTAGTGGGTTGGATTTTGAGTCTAGTCCCGTTAAAGAGAACTTATTTTAGGAGATTCTCCATAGAAGAGGTAGGAACTGCGTTAAGGAAGATGAAGAAAGGCAAAATTCTAGGGCCCGATGGAATTTCTATTGAAGTATGGAAGGCAATAGGAGGTGTTGGCTTAACTTGGTTGACTAGTTTCTTTAACAAGATTTGGAAGTCTAAGAGGATGCCAGAGGAGTGGAGGAGAAGTACTCTCATACCCTTGTATAAAAAAAATGAAGGGGACATCCAAAGTTGTATAAACTATAGAGGTATAAAAGTTATAGAACATACTATGAAATTATGGGAGAGAGTAATAGAAGGACGTTTGTGAAAAGTAACTAAAGTAACAGAGAATCAATTTAGTTTAATGCCGGAGAGGACAACAACGGAAGCTGTATTTTTGTTATGACAGTTAGTACAGAGGTATAGGGATAGAAAACAAGACCTCTATATGACCTACTTTCATAGATTTGGAAAAAACCTACGAGAGACTGCCAAGAGAGCTCATTTGGAGTGTTTTGAAGAGGGAGTTATAACAGGTTACATAGATATCATAAAAGATATGTATGAGGGGGTTGTGACTACTGTACAAACTATTAGAGGGGAAACCAATGAGTTTCCGGTTACTGTAGGTCTTCATCGAGGGTCAGCCTTAAGTCCTTATTTTTTCGCTTTACTTATGGATGAGCTTAATAAACATTTACAAGATAATGTACCTTGGTGTATGCATTTTACAGATGATGTAGTTTTAAATGATGAGAGTAAAGTAGGTTTGAATGTGAAACTGAAATTATAGAGGGAGGCTCTAGAATCAAAAGGTTTTAAAATAAGGACTTAGACAGAGTGCATGGAATTTAATTTAAAGAAGGTAGAGCCTTAGTTGAAATAAATGGGCAAGAATTGTCCAGGTGTGATTAAATCCGTTACGTATGATCCATTATCTATAAAGAAGGAGATATTGATAGTGATGTGGTGCATAGGATAAATGCGGGATGGGCAAAGTGGAAGGCAGCCTCGGGAGCGTCGTGCGATAGGCATGTTTCAAAAAGGCTTAAAGGCAAGTTCTATAGTACAGTCATTAAGCCTGCAATACTCTACGGAGCGAAGTGCTGTGCACCAAAGAGAAGTCATATAGATAAATTGAATGTAGACGAAATGAGAATGTTAAGGTGGACGAGCGGGATAACTAAGGGAGATAGGATTACAAATGAATATATTCGTGAGAGTTTAGAGATAGCTTCTTTAGGGGAGAAGTTGAGGGAATATAGGTTGCGTTGGTATGGGCGTACGCAAAGAAGACAAATAGATGCCTCTGTGAAGTGATGCATGTAAATGATGCCGCCAAAAAAGGGAGAAGAAGACCTAAGAGAACTTGGATGGAGTTAATAAAAAAGATTTAACTTTACTATCTCTTACAAAAGAGGTAGCCCAAAACAGGCCTGAATGGAGGAGTAAGATCCATGTCGCCGACCCCAAATAGTTGGGAAAAGGCACTACTTGATTTTGATTATGATTTATGATGCTAAATACATATAAATGGATTAAATGACTGTAATTGCCAATCTTTCCATCTCATTTGAACCGTTTAAAATAAGGGGGAAATATCTGAACACTTATAAAGTAAGTTCTGTAATATATTTTTTTACATGTAATCCACTGGGTTCATATGTAATAATCTTTTATTTGTTGTACTCTCCAAGTCTATTAAAAGGCACTATTTCCTCTCATATTTAGAGAACGACAGTCACTGGCTTTGTCTTTTCCTCCCTCCCCAAAAAAATAAAAATAAATAAAATATAAATAAATAAATAACCAATGATGAGGCATGACTTGGTGATCCAACTTGGATGTGGAATGGTCTATGACAGAATTGAAAGGCAGAGCTGAATTCTTGTTGTTGACCCATACAAATGGGATATGTTGTTATTGATGCGAGTGTTTATGTTAAGGATAACCTTCTTTTTGTAGTACTCTCCAAGTTCCTCTCATACTTAGCGAGCCACAAAAGATATTTTTCAAATGACTTCACTGCCTTTGTCTTCCCCCCTCCCCAATATATATATATATATATATATATATATATATATATTTCCACATCCAAGTTGGATCACAAGTCATGCCTCATCATTGGTTTATTTATTTATTATATATATATAATAAATAAATAAACCAATGATGAGGCATGACTTGTGATCCAACTTGGACGTGGAAATGGCTATGACAGAATTGAAAGGCAGAGCAGAATTCTTGTTGGTGACCCATACAAACGGGATATGCTGTTGATGCCAGTGCTGATGTTAGGGATAACTTATTTCAGAAGGAAGAAACATTTACATCAGCATAATTTATTTCAGAAGGAAGAAACACTTATAAAGTCTTTAAAATTGAAAATTTGTATCCACATGAAATTAAACTGACTACTTCCTTTGTCCCACATCAATAGTACTTTTTTGTTTTTTCAAAATGAACTTTGGGATATCAAATAAGACTATTAATATGAGATGGAGGGAGAGTGAAACTTACTGACCAATTTTAAACACAACATAGGACCAGAATACCTAACCATTTTTTTGCCAGTCAAGTGATTGATGTTTCTAACTACTCTTCCTTGCAAAAATATGTGTCATTAGAAAACCAAATGGACCAAAATGAGTTCATTTTGGTTTTCTAATGTGGACAAATATTTTTTGGACAGAAGGAGTATAATATAATATTCATGCACAAACATTCACCATATACTTTATATCTAATGTTGCAGATTCAAATTAAGGAACATTGAAGAAACTGAAGCCGCCAAAAAACAATTGCAGGTTACTCGACCTATGGGACGAACAAGATGTGATATGACCATTCCATCCAGTTATAGTGCAGATTATTTCCAGCGTGGGCAGGATTATGCTGAAAAACTTCGTAGAGGTTAGTTAGACTTGAATATGATTCATGTCTTGGTCCAAGATATTTTTGCCCTTATTATGTCTATAAGGTTAGAAACTGAGGGGTAAAGGGATGTTCATGAGATAGATAAATTAAAAGAGAGGAATAGGGAATTTTAGATCAAATTTGATACTTTAAGAACGGAATTTAAAGGTGCTATCCAAAAAAGAGGAAATTAAGGAAAGATGGCCAGGGTAGATGCCATGTTCGCCACTAGGAAAGGCAATTAGGTCATTAGATTATTTTTCCTTCTGTTTTGTTGGCCCATAAGGCTTAACTGGTGTTTAATTAGGTTCTTTTGTTATTAGCCGTGAGATCTATTGGATGGCTTAGGTTAGATTTCTTTAAGCCATTAGGGCCCTTATGTAAAGCTATTGATAAACTAATTGGAGTTTGGATGAGTAGTTCGCCACCCCACAGTTTAGCCACCCCACCCCATTACATAGTCTGTGTATGTTCGCCCTGGAATCTATTTTTCCCTAATCTGCCCTCTTCCTTCTTCCTCTACCATGCAACACTGGCATCAGAGCCCTCTTCGGTCCTTGTATGGGCATCATGATGCGGAAAGCCAAGAAAAAGATGACGGCTTCAAGTTAATCCATTGTCAATGACAACTCTACTTCATAACCCATGCCTTCCGAAGGCACTACAACCAACGACGTTGCTGCTCTTTCCTTGCTGGTGATTGCCAGCACCTCGACAACAGATCCCGTCTTGCTGAACTTCCTCTAGGATCTATCGCACTCTATGCAGTCCGTTCAGATGGCTCTATCTGAACTGCTCCACCTCAAATAACCAGTGTTGGGAAATACAATTGTTGATTTCCCTAGTGCCTGGAGATGAATCGTCTGAGACTAGCGTAATGACAAGAACAAGAACACATGAATTTATGTGGTTCAGAGATGTGCCTACATCCACAGGGCCACACAAATTCACTATGCTTTCAGAGGGATTACAGAGGAGAATATAGGATACTCTCGACTCTTCAACAAGCCACAGTTTTATAAATCATTCTTCGATGGAGATGACTCCTAGGGTTGAAGGCTCCTCTTTTTGTGCCCTATAGTCCCTTGCTCTCAAATTAGGTCATACTATACATGGGAGAAGAGAAAAGTCTCAAATAGGACTCCAGAACTTGATGCCACATCATCACTGCGTCAAACCGGTCCTTCTGTAATTGGATCGAATGACCGGCCATACAACCCAGTCTTCTGGTAGCTACTTTTGTTGCTTCTTGTTTGAGCAGTTTCCCATATTAAACAACTAGCGGTTGTCACCATTGCTCCTATGGATCCACACTTGCTGGCCAACGAAAAACCACCATCCACTGTCCGTCGAGCCTTCCACAATGCTCAACCGATACATTCTAAATTTCTGTTTTATGCATATCCAGTATGACCCATGAGTCAAAGTGCATCAGAATTTACAATGTCATCCAAATCTCTAGGTTCATGATAGAACAAATGTTTATGCACCTCAACCAACTAACTAACATATTTCAGATGTAAAAGGATAATACACCACATTTTTTTTTAGCTGTGCATTGTTTTATTGGCATGAACACTTAGGTTTAACAATCCCCTTGCCAATGACTCCAGAAATATGTAAGGCATTGGGTTGAATTCCCCCTCCGGGCTGGGAATCAGCTAATGTTGATCATATAATAAATAAAGCAGCCATGTTAACGAGCTAGGCTTTCTAGACTATCAGACCCAAGTCACTGCTACATAGGTGACAATCTCACAAGTGTGATAGAAGAGAAAGCATGCTTGCTATTATTGCATTTTTAAGTTGTTTTGAGCAATTATTTAAAATCATAATCATAATCATAATCAATTAGCACCTTTTTCCCAACTATTTGGGGTCTGGCGACACGGATCTTACTCCTCCATTCCAGCCTGTTTTGGGCTACCTCTTTTGTAAGAGATAGTAAAGTCAAATCCTTTCTTATTAGCTTCATCCAAGTTCTCTTAGGTCTCCCTCTCCTTCTTTTAGCATCGTTTACCTATATGCCTTCTAATCTTCTCACAGGGGCATCTAAAGGTCTTCTTTACATATGCCCATACCAACGCAACCTACATTCCCTCAGCTTCTCCCCTAAAGGCGCTACTCATAGGCTCTCACGAATATATTCATTTCTAATCCTATCTCTCTTAGTTATCCCACTCATCCACCTTAACATTCTCATTTCGGCTACATTCAACTTATCTATATGACTCCTCTTTGGTGCCCAGCACTCCACTCCATAGAATATTGCAGGCCTAATGGCCGTCCTATAGAACTTGCCTTTAAGTCTTTTAGGAACCCGCTTATCACACAACACTCCCGAGGCTGCCTTCCACTTTACCCACCCCGCAATTATCCTATGCACCACATCACTATCAATATCCCCTTCTTTATGGATAAGCAAGAAAATAAGCAAGAAAATAACTAAATTATCCTAATTTCTTCCTATACCCCAAACTTGCATGAAACATTGTCCTCAATGTAAAAAAAATAAGAAATAAGTATTGAAGAAAGTAAGTAGATGAGGGAAGGGAAGATAGTCCCTCTACTCCACTGGAAAGCTGTATGAGCTATCAAAATAAAAAGAACAAGTGAAGCAAAATAATAGCATAATAAAAAGTAACCGACATAAACACAACTGAAAACTCTGAAAACTTGGGTTGCCTCCGAATAGCGCTAAGTTTAACGTCTTCAGTCAGACACAACTATTAATTCACCCACTAGTTGATGTTGCAGGTTCTGCCAAGGATTTAACTTTAGACCACATGGGACAAAAGTAGGACCAGGTGAAATCTCGCAAATTGCAATTTAATGTTCCCAGCCTTCTCTTCAATATCTTCCACCTAGATTATCTAGGGAACAAAAAAGGATATGGAATGGGAACAACATTGACAACAATTATGGGCCCCTGAGGATGAAGCTTAACTATGGGAGGGTCATCCACTCTCGCCGCCAACTGATGTGGTAGTATTGGTATCCATGGATAGGCGGCAAGGATATCTATGTCTAGACTCGGTGGATTTTCGTGCACTACTTCTAACTGAGCAGGCATCATCCATAGGTCTAAGAATAAGGTGGCCATTTAATCGTCCTGTGAGAACCATGAACCTAAAGATGTGAGTGATTGAGAACAATGAAAAACAATAAAAAGCAAGAAAAACTATACCTACTATACACAAGACAAGACAAGCTATTGACGCTTTAGTCATGATAAGTTGGGTCTCCCATAATCAACTCATCGATATGAGGTTTTTGTAGTTCCAAGAATGGTTTAAAACGATGACCATTAACTTTGAACTATGATGTCAAAAACTGTTCTCGGTCCTCTGTTCCCGGCAACAATTCGAGCAAATTGATACCACTCCAACGCAGCAACAATAACCGGAATAAAAAAACAGAATGAAGAAAAAAAACAAAATTTTGACTGTCTATGATGTAAAATTTGCTCTCAGTGGACTCTCCTCTGTCTCAGAGTGCTCTGTTTTTATATTGCCATCAGTCCTGTTCCAAATCAGAACCTTTTCCAAACCAATTTCGTGTAGAAAAATCTTCCCTTTGGCCACCTTCCAAATCAAGCAATTTGCAGTTCGAATTAAGTTGATTCCCGTCCAAATTTGTTGAAAAAAATCCAACTTTAAGCTTCTCAAAACAAAGCCAAAACACCAAAATATTAAGCTTTCCCAATCTGAACCAAATCAAACCCCTTTTGAAATTTTCAATCGAACTGAAGTTTGGTATCTTACCATTCTGAAACAGATCTGAAATTCTATTTGCCTTGACGCCTCTCAACTTTCCTGATTTGGCTTCCCGCATGCTAGCTTTCCAAATCAAGCATCTTCTCTGCTTCTGTTGTTGCTCCTTTTGTTGATGCTCCTCTTGATTAGTGTTCTGCTCCTCGCGGTAGACCCTCCTTTGTTTTTCATGAGCCCAGACCGAGCACACGGCGCTCAGTATGCCTGCTTTGCTCCCGGTCGTCTCCTCGAATGGCCGTTATGTTCTTCTCTACAAGCGCCCGAGCAAAGCTCGGATGCTCTATTTTTCTTTTTCTTCTGAACGCCCGACAAACCGTTTCGGGTTAGTTTTCTCTCATTTTTTTTTTCGTTTCTTTGGGTTGGGTTAAGACCCGTTGTAGCAACCTTCACCGTTGGATCTCATCTAGACTCCCTTTACTTTAAATTAGCGCCCGTCGTTGTCTTGGATGTAAATCAACGGGTTAGATCTTCTCTGCACCTGATCTCAAGTTTTAAATAAATTGGCTCTTTAAAACCCGCCAACGCCTCCTTAACCGTCGGATCTTTGATCTCTTTGCATCAAAATCTGTTTGATGCGCAATAACTCAATAATCCACAACTCGAGCTCATGAAACCTACATAAATAAAATTAAACTCAATTTAGACACATAATAAATATAACTCTATTAAATCCAATTAATGCATCTAAATAAATCAATTAAGGACAATTATTTATTAAATTCCTAATTACAAACATCACATTAATAACTAATATTTATCCTTATTTTAACTAGAAATTATGACTAACATATAGGTAGAAAGACATATAAAATGTGTATATTTTGTATATATCAATCATCACATGGCAGGGCGTGTCTACAGACCCACGCAAGTTGGCCATCGTGCTGTCCAAGAGCTGCAAAGCCTTATGTGGCTTCCTAGGGCTTACTAGTTGTTACAGGTGGTTTATCAAGCCGCACGACCCCATTGCTACTCCTCTCACTGCCCTTTTGCACAAAGGGGCTTTTCAGTGGACAGATGAAGCACAGGAACCTTTGAGGCTTTCAAGATGGCCATGGCTGAGGCCCCAGTCTTGGCACTTCGTGATTTTTTCAAGGTCGTTATTGTGGAGACGGATGCTTCAGAGACCGGATTAGGGGCTATTCTCCTTGAGGACGAGTCTGCTTCTTTTTTCAACAAGCCAATGTCTGGCCGTTCTACTTTATCGGCCTAAGCGTGAAATACTGGCTATTGTGCACTTCATTCGAGGTAGTTTATGGGTGTTCTCCTCCTACCCACCTGGGTTACGTTCCCAGCGTTTCTCCATCAGTAAACTGGACTACTTATTACAAGACCGAGATGCTGTGTTGCGACAGCTTAAGGCTAACCTGGTCGCTGCCTAAAACCAGATGACACATGATTGTGATCGCAAACACAGTGAGAAGGAGTTTCAAGTTGGTGATTTGGTTTGTGTGTCTTTTCAGCCCTACTGTCATGCATCTCTCTATCAACCAGCTAGTGTTATGACTCGAAACCAATTTGGCTTCATGGCAGAGAGGTCAACAATTGAAGCTATCTTGTGATGACAACAAATAGACAAGTATAGGGATAGGAGACAAAACCTCTATATAACTTTCAAAGATTAGAAAAAGCCAATGATAGAGTCCATGGAGAGCTTATTTGGATGTTTTGAAGAGGAAAGGAGTTCTGAGAGGCTACATAATTTTTTTTAGAGAAATCATTTATTTACTAGTGTGCAGACAATTTGGAGTCAGAGGCAACAAATAGACAAGTATAGGGATAGGAGACAAAACCTCTATATAACTTTCAAAGATTAGAAAAAGCCTATGGTAGAGTCCATGGAGAGCTTATTTGGATGTTTTGAAGAAGAACGGAGTTTTGAGAAGCTACATAATTCTTTTAGAGAAATAATTTATTTACTAGTGTGTGGACAATTTGGAATCAGAAGAGGGGGGGAGAGGGGTGTTAAGAAGTTGAATGGAGCAAATAAGAAAATATATAGATATGCTATCTCTTGCAAAAGAGTTGGCTCATCAAACTAAGCTAGAATGGAGGTGGCAGATTCATTTTGTTGACCCCAAATTTGGGGAAAGGCACTACTAGATTATGATTACAATATGGTGATGCCTATAAGGTGGATACATTATACAAGGCAGGAGCAATTTTTGCCTGACATTGGCTGGAACTAAATTGACCATCAAACCAGTTGGGCCTACAGTATTATTCTAATCATAGTTGTTTAATAAACTGTATAAAAAATACATAAATAATGTTATGACACAAAATACACAATACATAATTGCATAGGTTCTAGTTTCCCTTTAGTATATTGAAAATTAAGTTCATGGGTTTGGTATCTTATTATGGACTGTGTTCAAATTAGTTCATTTTGAAAATTAAACATACGTTTGAATGATATTATTTAAATTGGAATGACTTTTTGTTGGGGAAATTTGTCCATGCTAAGGTTATGAAGGAAGTTACCTTGCAACTTGTTAATTTATGGGCTCTATAGGTGTAAAATGGAAGTAGTGTTGAATTGATAAATATATCAGGGAATATCAACTAGGATGGTGGGGTACCAAAATGGGTTCATCATGGCATGTGGGTTTCTTCCCTTAAAGTTGGAAATTTCTGCTGTAAAACATAGGCTGAAAATTACATGCTGCATTAAGTGGTTTTCACATATTAGAATGTGTCCGCATACTGTAGGATCATGATCCGTGCAATTTGCCACTAATCTTTTCTGGTCCTATCACTACCAAGTGTTGTGGGAACCACTGATGAACACAGTTAACAGAAAACACAACTTTGTTGTAAGTAACTTACACAATAAAACAAGTTGCATTTCTGTCGGTTTGAAAGTGGCCAATCCAAGTTATTCTTGTGGTGTTATTTTAATGTTATATGCAGCATTTTGTACACTATAGTCTTTTTGGCAAGAGCTGATTCCATGTTGAGTCGACCTTGTTGGAAAATCTGTCTGAATTTGTTTGTATGGGCCACTTGAGCTTGATACACATTTTTTGGGCATTCCTTGACGGCCCATGCTTTTGAGGCAACTTGGTTTCTAACATGATATAAAAGAGAGGTCCCAGATTTGATCCCTGCCCATACCTCTGCATATTATGTGCATGTGGAAGCATTTGCATTTGTTAAATCGTGTTTGTTTGTGCTAGGGGGTGTTACCAGACATAATGAAACTGATTGTAGCAGATCATGCTTTGATGGGTAATAACATAATTCCACCGGCTATGGCAAGTACAGTAAACGACTGTTAATTTTATTTTGTCGCACCTTATGGGATTGCTTTTCACCTTTACATAGTACAGTAGAATAACAGAAACCGCCATTAGTTTTCCCTAAAAGACAAAAGTTTTTTCACCAAAAAAAAACCTTTCTCCTCCAATGGGCAACCACCAGCTCTCAAAATGGCTGCGGCCTGAGGCACGGCCTGGCGGTGAAGAACTGGCCACAGTCTGGTGGCAGCAGGGGAAGGGTATAGAGTTGGTGGGGTTTGGCGGCAGCTAGGGTTTGTTTTGGAAGATGGTTTCTTTTGAAAATTTGTTTTGAACTCGGGCCAATTTTGTCTTTTCGCCTTTTTAAATGAAGTACATATGGAAAGGAGTATTAAGCCTCTACCTGTCCTTATTCAAACAAACCATGATTTTATTATGAGAAGCAGTATGTGCATATCGAAAATAGCTGTTTTTCTTGGTTTTGAGTATCAATATGCCACAAAAATATTAGAGGAGTTTGTCATTTAAATTTTCTAATAGCTAGTCGTCTAATATTTCCTTCTGTACAAATTTTCTTCTTGATATAATTTTTTCTTTTAATTCAGAGCATCCTGAGCTGTATAAGGATCAGGTTCCACAAGAGAAGGATGCAGGACACAAATCTGGTGATACAACCAATAACAATGATGCTGCTGGTAGACGACTAGCTGCAACTGATGAGTTTATGCTCCATCGGTTTCGTAAGAGGGAAGCAATCGTGTCATGCGCAGATGATCTTATGGTTTGTGTAAGAACAAAAGTTGATCTTATGGCTGAAGATTTAGAGATAGTGCTAAAGTGGCTCTTAGAATACAATTGTGTCATAAGTAGTGGATTTTATAGCTGAAGATTTGTAGAGTGCTAAGTGGCACTTGAGTGGGTTTGCAACCATGTTTGATATTATATCTTCTTTATGGGGAAATTGAATTTTCTTTTATAATGGGGTATTTGAATTGTCAAGTACTCTATTTGATGCTAAGAGGTTACCTTTATTTAGTAATTTTTTATTTTAGTGGGACAAACTTCAACAATGCATATCTTTTTCATTTTTCTCATTTTTGATCCGTTTTTGTTTATTTTTTTGTTCTTCGTTATTTTTAGTATTTTTTCTAATCATGATGATATCACAAAGATGTTGAGATATCGCATGTTATTTATTATAGACTTTGTAGTATTTTTTTTATATGATATCAAGGTCATTAAAATAACATAATAATAGATTATTAAAAATAAGAATAAAAAAAGGTAAAAATGGACTAGAAATGAAGGAGATAAGACTCGGTGAAGTTTGTTCCACTTAAATAGGTGATTACATGATATCAGGGTTATCGCGTATTCGATTACACGATAGTATAAACTTCAATGATACATATCTCTCATTTTTTATCTGTTTTTATTTTTTTTATTCTTCTTTATTTTTAGTGCTCTTTCTTATTATGATGATATTATAAAAATGTTGAGATATTGCATATTATTTATTCTAGATTTTGTAGTATTTTTTTATATGATATCGAGATCATTAAGATATCACGATGATAAGAAAGAATATTAAAAATAAAGAAGAACAAAAAGAATATATAAAAATGGATTAAAAAGGAATAAGATATAATTCAGTGAATCTTAAAACTTAAGATTATGTAATATGAAATTGTTATAGAAGGTTTTAGAATTATAGTTGAGGAGGGTAAAATGGATACATTCAGTATCAAAATTATGTTATACAAGTTAGTGCGAAAAAACTAGGAAATATAGCAAACCGGGCTCATTGGCCAAATTATGTTATACGAGTTAGTGCGGAAAAACTAAGTAATATAGCAAACCGGGGTTCATTGGCACCGGGGTCATTGGCCTAGAGTGGGGGGGGGGGGGGGGGGGGGGGGTATTTGGAATATTTTGGGGGTGGCACTGTGGTGGTAGTAGTAGGGGTGGCAGATCTGATCGAAATCTACTATCCTCTTCTTTTCCCTTATCTATCGATCGCAACTCACCCTCTCTGGCCCGAGCACTTGTTTCCCTTCATAATTTAGTTTGCCTCTGTTCCTATTGACATGGGGGCGCTTCCCATTTCGAGCCCCTCCTTATTTCCTTCTCCTCGTCCTCTTCACCAATCAAAAGGCGTCGGCACCGGCACCTCCTCCCCGTTCCACCGATGTCCCTTCCCTCCTCTCTACCCAAAGCATTCCTCCTCCATTTTCCAATGCTCCGTTGCCAACCAACCTTCACCCTCTTTCGTCACTACCTCCAGTTCGCCCAACGCCCATCACTCTGTCGATTGCGTCATTGTCGGCGCAGGCATCAGTGGCCTCAGAATTGCCCAAGCCCTCGCGACCAGGCACGATGACGTGGTTGGCGCTGTTTTGGTCACCGAGGCAAGAGACCGTGTTGGCGGAAACATCATCACCGTTGAACGGGACGGCTATTTGGGGGAGGAGGGTCCAAATAGCTTCCAACCCTCCGACCCTATCCTCTCCTTGGCGGTATCCCGACACTTCCCCTTCGCATTCTCTTCAGACATATATTAAAGTATTTCTATTATTATCCTTTCATTATACATAGCGATTGGTGCTGTGATATTCTTGCTTCACTGGTGTATTACCCTTCTTTTCGTTTTCTATCATTTTCTTTTCTTGTGCCTGCATGAAATTGCATACACTATTCGCTCTTCCCAATCTCGATTAAAATACTCCTTGTTCATTGCCAATGCAAGAACTTTTAAGATACGGATTGAGGCAACTTATAGTGAAACGACACGCTTCCACTACAAAAAAAACGAGCAATAGTGACACTTTTTATGGAGACGTTTCACTAAACGTCATTAATAATAGGAAATTAACGATGTTTATTATCTAAAACGTCATTAATAGAGGAGTCACTACCCGCGTGCGGGGGATTGTGGAGAAAATCCCGCGCACGAGCCTCCTTCCCGTTTCCCACTCTCACGGATCTTTCTCATGCCATTTAACCTCCTCCCTTCTTCCCCGGATTGCCATTTCCTCCATTTCACCTTCCTCCGGCCAGTTCCGGCCGCCTCCAGGTACGATTCCGACGTCCCCTTTTTTCTTTCCTCAGGATCAGATCATGGAATCTTTGTTCGTTTTGCCTCAGGTCTCACAATCATCCGATCCCAGTCGGGCCTCAGCAGAAGTCATGGTCGCCGGAGCCGAAGCCTACCCTGCCATTGTCCGATCGCCGCCGCCTACCTGTTCTAGCGCTCGGCTTTACGGAGGAATCAGCAGCCGAAAAAGAGGGCTTTTTCTTGTCGGGGACTGAACGGTGACGAAGAAGGCCCTGAGATTAACAGGTTTCGATCTCTTCCCTTAATTTGAGATCTGTTTCTTTCATGTTTTTTTCTTGTGATTTCAATTCTTTTTGAAGCATGTGATCTCTTTAAGTTTTTTCCCTTTCTTGTCTGATAATTTAATTAGTCTGTGAGCTTAGTGAAATAGATCATGAAGCCAATCATCTCTTGATTAGTCGCTGCAATCTTAATTGAACTCGAAGAAGTTTTCTGTTATGGTACTTGATGTCTTAAAATGTGTAATCTGCTTGGCCGAAATCGTAGACAACTTTATGAATTAAGGTTTTTTTTTCTTCAGCAAATTCATGCATTGATGTGTTCTGAAGTTTGAACTGAATATTGCTTCGATAGACTAAATGGATGATGATTTCTTTTTGTGCAGTTAACTTTTTTGATGAGATGCAATATGCCTTTTCCTTTTTGAGATATGTTATAATCAATCAAGATCAGCCACTTTTGTTAGGGTGTATAATGAGCATTCAGTCCTATTTGTTGCCTGAATTTCATCTTCATTACAGTGGACATCTATGCTTTATCATATTTATATGGGGTAAGTTGTTGGCGGTTGCCACTTTTTACCTGATTTTTCTGTGCCCAAAATTCAACTTTTATTGGACTATCCCATGTTGTAGAATATACTCTTAAATAATATTGGTTTAGTATTGCCATTATATTATTTTTTCAGTGTCTCACTACTTTTGTTTATTTATGATACTTCTCATCACAATTACAGGTTAAAAAAATGTATTTGTGGTATTCTACTATGGGGAAAGGGCGAGGATGAAAATTATTAAGATCTGTGAAGCTTTTGGAGCAAATCGGTATCCATTTTCTGATGACTTGAGTAACCAACGGGCAGATGATTGAAGAGTTGTGCAATCTTCTCTCTTGCACCCAGTTTATCTTTTAAATGAGAGCTATATTTTTTGTTGATGTTATTTTATGATGCAGGTAGATTAGGTTTTATATCTTTTTTATTTTTATTTTTATTTTATAGAAGCAGTATTTTTCCTTAGCACAGACTGCATATCCCATCAGATGTACATGATAATTGATTATGTTTTTATTTTTTCCGTGTTCAATATGAAATTTTAGATTTGATCTATTCTAGGTTTGTGGGAAACTCGAGGAGCTGAAGACTACAATAGATATTGGACTAATGCACAAGGACAACTTACTAAATAATATTGGCAGCCAATATGAGCAGTGGAATCTCGTGGTTGGTTCCTTGCTCTGTATTGTGTGCTCTATGTGATCCATTGTTGGCAACTACTAAGCTCTCTGGGTAATTATCACTTATATGGTTGAATTTTAACCTGTTTTTAGGTTAGGAAAGAGAAATCTATACATCACACTTTAAACATGCTAAGCATGGATGTGACAAAAAAATGCTTAGTTGGAGAAGGTTGGACCCCTGTTTTTGCGTCACTCCAGGTATGCTATATCTTCTTAATTCAAGAATATACTTTTTGTGGTTATGCGTTGCTGGATGTGATGGTTTAACATCCTGATATGACCTGTACAGATCCAGGATGCCCTAGAGCGAGCTGCCCTTGATAGTAACTTACAAGTAGGGACCATATTACAAGTTTTGCATTCAAAAGAGTCACCGCCCACCTATTTTAGAACAAATAAGTTTACTTCTGCTTTTCAAGAAATTGTGGATGCATATGGGTAAGTCCCTAATTTTCAGCCACTATTTTTTCATATTCCATTTGAGTGGCTTGGTGTATTTGGTTATTTGTAAGCTTAAATATCCTTTATTTGAGTGTCTTGCTGTATTTGGTTATTTGTAAGCTTAAATATCCTTTATTTGAGTGTCTTGCTGTATTTGGCTTTTTGTAAGCTTAAATATCCATCCTAAGATATACTTGACCTTGTTGCATCGGTACTCATTTTAATTTGAAAGTCAATAGGGTTTGATATATTCTGTCGGATTTTAGATCTCACTTAATCTCAAGAATACTGTCCTTGTTTTGTTTGCAGGTCAGGTTCAGAAATGTTCTCCTTTCCTGGTATAAGGTGTAGTGTTACTTGGTTTTCCTTGTTCTGTGCAAGTCTGTTCTTTAATTTGTTCCATGATGTAGTACAGGTACCAGTTTATCCCGCAGATGATTTTCTTAAACAGTTTGTTTGGCTATCTTTCCCTCCTTATCATTATTAAATGGATCACTGGCTCTAAAGCTGACCTCTATCATGTAATGATATACATGTTTTTAAGTGGCATTGCAATGGCCAACAATGTATATTAGGTTTCTTTGATCTTCCTTTTTGAATTCATGAATAACAATTTAATGGCATAAAAAATAATAATGTATGAAATACCACAATGCTTCTGCACAAACTACAAATAATGTCCTAGAGCTCATGTTTTCCTATCTGATTGACCATTTTAACTGCAGATTGCTGATTACCTGCAAAGTGGTGGAGCTCACCGAGATGACTTTGCAGTTGGTTTGCATAATGAGTTCCAACCAATTGATGGATCTGACATTGGGCAATTTCCTAATATGGATTTCCAGAAGCAAGATTTGGAGGCCAAAATTTGTGCATCTTGCACATAGTGCTGCATCTGGTTGAGACAATTTGATTAACAGTGAAGCCTATTGGTTTGCTTGGCCCATTTTCTGTTTAGAGGTTTTTGAGATGGAGAGAGACACAAGCAACTGGTTGTGCTAAACATTAAATAAACTTGATGACCCCAACAAAGTTTTCGAAGAGGAGAACCAAACATGAGAAAGTGAGATGCCTACAGCCTTTAACAGGGGTTAGTGTGCTGCTCTTATGTTTTGGCTTTCTTATCTTCTAGCTTGTTATTCCGATTTTCCCTAACCATGCAGTACTTGAAAACCCTCCTGTTGTGTTGGTTATTATAATGATATTGCTCTATCTCACTAGCTCTTACTGAACTTTTCTTGTCAGAACCTCATCGGTTGAAGTTGGATCACATGTATGTTGTGGATATACAACATACATGTAAGCGAGAGATATATGTGGTGAGTGGTTTCATAATTTCAGGATATGGTTAGGTGTTTCCAGTTCCTTGTTTAATTTCTTTGTCTATCTGCTCTTGGTGATGCACTTACGTAGGTTAGTTTATTGGAAAGTTAGCATATAGAGTGCTTTTGTTTTAGGTTATGAGAGAAAAAAATACTGGTTTTCTCTGTGATTTGCTCTTTGGCTTCCTGATTTTCTGTCAGCTCAGTTTCGTTCTCATTAACCCCCACATTAATAGTCTTAGTACATTTTAAAAAACCAAATTAGACTGTTAATGTGGGACAGGAGGGTTATTGTTTATCATTTGATTGATTTAACTTATCTTACGAATAAAAAGAGCAAGCTCTCAAGATTAATTCGTTAACTTATCATTTGATCAGATGCAATGGTAGATGAAGATAATTGTGCTTTCTTCCTGCCACATCGCCCCATATGTGAAATCCATGGGCCCCCATTGTTCTTATTTATGAAAGGAACAGGTAAATAGTAAACCTCAGATTTTTCTGTCATGTGCAACTTTTGTTCCTATCATTTTATGGCTGTTTAACCATGTTGCTTCCCATTGTTTACTGTTTCATTCTTTAATGGCTCCAACCTTATTTTTAACTCTTTCCATTTACCCTATTACAGGTTGGTGTGGGGCTGGAGCTGATCAGTATGAACCTTTAATTGCTCATCCTCTCCCTCTTATTTCCCAGGAGAAGGCTGCAGTTGTACTTTAAGGATCGTCGTCCAGCAATTTTGTGTAGTGGAAGTTGTACTGTTTGATATTTATTCTGTTTTGTGCAGATTCATAGAATACTAAATGTGGTGAGTTGGGGAATCATGAGCAAGGACAATTTGAAGAGAATTTCCAGAGTAAATATAGATACTTATAAAGATGTGTAGTATGACGTTTTGTAATTTGTTGAAATATATTGTTTGATGTACATTTCACTTTTATGTGAAAATCAATAATACACTTTTGATAATATGAAACAGATGGTTTCAAGTGAGTTATTTTTTTCTATTATTAAAAAAAGAATTGCTTTCAACGACGCTCTCACAAACGTCGCTAAATCTTTTTGCAACATTTTCCCAAAGTATTTCTTCGAACCAGAAACGTCACTAATAACGAAAAAATGACGTTTAACAAACGTCGCTAATACCTTCAGCGACGCTGCATTTAGTGTCATTTCTTAAAAGCGTCGCTAATGCTTATAGTGACGTTTTGTAGCCTTTTAGCGACGTTTTTTGGAGCGTCGCTATTTCCACTTTTTTTGTAGTGTTCTCTAAAAAAATTTCATGTTAATGACAAGGATTGGAGATGCTAATGAGAATAACGTTTACTGAGAGGTCTTAATGACCTCAAGACTGACGTGTGCTCATGGTCCCGAATTCGTGATGCTTGCAGGTCGATAGCGGGTTGAAAGATGAACTTGTTTTTGGTGATGCTAATGCACCTTGTTTCGTCTTGTGGGGTCGGAAACTGAGACCTGTTCCCTCTAAGCCAAGTGATTTACCTTTCTTTGACTTGATGAGCATTCCTGGCAAGCTCAGAGCTAGTATTAGTGCCCTTGGCATTCGCACTCCTCCACCGGTTCGACCTCTTCACTTCCCTCTCTTTGAATGAATCTCTCGCTCATTGGCCTACCAGGGGGGAGGAGAAATAAGGGGGCTAGATTGAGGGAGATGTTCGGTAGGTTGACAAATAAAAAAATATTTTGAAAAATATTTTGGGGGTGGCACTGTGGTAGTAGTAGGGGTCGCAAATCTAACCGAAATCTACTATCATCTTCTTTTCCCTTATCCATCGATGGCAACTCACCCTCTCCAGCCCGAGCACTTGTTTCCCTTCATAATTTAGTTTGCCTCTGTTTCTACTGAGATGGCGATACTTCCCATTTCCAGCCCCTCCTCATTTCCTTCTCCTCGTCCTCTTCACCAATCAAAAGGCGCTGGCACCGACACCTCCTCCACCTTCCACCAATGTCCCTTCCCTCCTCTCTACCCAAAACATTCCTCCTACTTTTTCAGATGCTCCGTCGCCAACCAACCTTCCCCCTCTTCCATCACTACCTCCAGTTCGCCCAACGCCCCTCACTCTTGCGAATGCGTCATTGTCGGCGCGGGCATTAGTTGCCTCGGAATTGCCCAAGCCCTCGCGACCAGGCACGGTGACGTGGTTGGGCTGTTTTGGTCACCGAGGCCAGAGACCGTGTCGGCGGAAACAACACCACCGTTGAACGGGACGGCTACCTGTGGGAGGAGGGTCCTAATCGCTTCCAGCCTTCTGACCCTATCCTCTCCTTGGTGGTATCCCGACACTACCCCTTCGCATTCTCTTCATGCATCTCTTAGAGTATTTCTATTATTATCCTTTCATTATATATAGCGATTGGTGCTGTAATATCCTTGCTTCACTAGGGTATTACCCTTCTTTTCGTTTATCTATCTTTTTCGTTTCTTGTGCAAGCGTGAAATTACATACACTATTCGCTCTTCCCAATCTCGATAAAAATAATCCTTGTTCGTTGCCAATGCAAGAACTTTTAAGATACGGATTGAGGCAACTTATAGTGAAATGACACGCTACTCTAAAAAAATTTCCTTCTAATGACAAGTATTGGAGATGCTAATGAGAATAACGTTTACTGAGTGTTCGTAATGACCTCAAGACTGACGTGTGCTCATGGTCCTGAATTCCTGCTGCTTGCAGGTCGGCAGCGGGTTGAAAGATGAACTTGTTTTTGGTGATGCTAATCCACATCGTTTCGTCTCTTGGGGTCGAAAACTGATACCTGTTCCCTCTAAGCCTAGTGATTTACCATTCTTTTACTTGATGAGCATTCCGGGCAAGCTCAGAGCTGGTATTGGTGCCCTTGGCATTCGCACTCCTCCACCGGTACGACCGCTTTACTTCCCTCTCTTTGGATGAATGTCTCGCTCATTGGCCTATCGGGGGGAGGAGAAATGAGGGGCCAAGATTGAGGGAGATGTTGGGTGCGTTGACAAAGAAAAAAAATATTTTGAATATTTTGGGGGTGGCACTATGGTAGTAGTAGGTGTGGCAGATCTGACCGAAATCTACTATCCACTTCTTTTCCCTTCTTTTCCCTTATCCGGACCGAGCACTTGTATCCCATCAAAATTT
Organism: Houttuynia cordata; assembly: GCA_039654745.1. Taxonomy (NCBI): domain Eukaryota; kingdom Viridiplantae; phylum Streptophyta; class Magnoliopsida; order Piperales; family Saururaceae; genus Houttuynia; species Houttuynia cordata. Next base: position 3,979,260 of record CM077513.1, on the reverse strand, counting down.
AGTTTGCCTCTGTTTCAACTGAGATGGCGACGCTTCCCATTTCCATCCCCTCCTCATTTCCATCTCCTGTCTTCTTCACCAATCAAAAGGCGCCGGCACCTCCTCCCCGTTCCACCGATGTCCTTTCCCTCCTCTCTTCCCAAAACATTGCTTCTCCTTTTTCCAATGCTCCGTCGCCAACCAACCTTCCCCCTCTTCCGTCACTACCTCCAGTTCGCCCAACGCCCCTCACTATGTCGATTGCGTCATTGTCGGCGCGGGCATCAGTGGCCTCGGAATTGCCCAAACCCTCGCGACTAGGCAGGGTGATGTGGTTGGTGCTGTTTTGGTCACCGAGGCCAGAGACCGTGTCGGCGGAAACATCACCACCGTTGAACGGGACGGCTACCTATGCGAGGAGGGTCCTAATAGCTTCTAGCCCTCCGACCCTATCCTCTCCTTGGCGGTATCCCGACACTACCCTTTCGCATTCTCTTCATGCATATATTAGAGTATTTCTATTATTATACTTTCATTATATATAGCGATTGGTGCTGTGATATTCTTGCTTCACTGGTGTATTACCCTTTTTTTCATTTATTTACCTTTTTCGTTTCTTGTGCCTGCGTGAAATTCCATACACTATTCGCTCTTCCCAATCTCGATAAAAATAATTCCATACACTATTCGCTTTTAAGATACGGATTGAGGCAACTTATAGTGAAATGACACGCTACTCTAAAAAAATTTCCTGCTAATGACAAGAAATGGAGAGGCTAATGAGAATAACGTTTACCGAGAGGTCTTAATGACCTCAAGACTGACGTGTGCTCAGGGTCCCGAATTCGTGCTGCTTGCAAGTCGATTGCGGGTTGAAAGATGAACTTGTTTTTGGTGATGCTAATGCACCTCGTTTCGTCTTGTGGGGTCGAAAACTGATACGTGTTCCCTCTAAGCCAAGTGATTTACCTTTCTTTGACTTGATGAGCATTTCTGGCAAGCTCAGAGCTGGTATTGGTGCTCTTGGCATTCGCAGTCCTCCACCAGTTCGAACTTTTCACTTCCCTCTCTTTGAATGAATGTCTTGCTCATTGGCCTATCGGGGGGGAGGAAAAATGAGGGGGCTAGATTAAGGGAGATGTTGGGTGGGTTCACAAATAAAAAATAATTTGAATATTTTGGGGGTGGCACTCTGGTAGTACTTGGGGTGGCAGATCTGACCGAAATCTACTATCCTCTTCTTTTCCCATATCCATCGATGGTAACTCACCCTCTCCCGCACCGGCACCTCCTCCCCGTTCCACCGGTGTCCTTTCCCTCCTCTCTACCCAAAACATTCCTCTTCCTTTTTCCGATGCTCCATCGCCAACCAACATTCCCCCTCTTCCGTCACTACCTCCAGTTCGCCCAACGCCCCGCACTCTGTTGATTGCGTCATTGTCGGCGCGGGCATCAGTAGCCTCGGAATTGCCCAAGCCCTCTCGACCAGGCACGGTGACGTGGTTGGCGCTGTTTTGGTCACCGAGGCCAGAGACCGTGTCGGCGGAAACATCACCACCGTTGAACGGGAAGGCTACCTGTGGGAGGAGGGTCCTAATAGTTACCAGCCCTCCGACCCTATCCTCTCCTTGGCGGTATCCCGACACTAACCCTTCGCATTCTCTTCATGCATATATTAGAGTGTTTCTATTATTATCCTTTCATTATATATAGCGATCGGTGCTGTGATATTCTTGCTTCACTGGTGTATTATCCTTCTTTTCGTTTATCTATCTTTTTCGTTTCTTGTGCCGAAATTACATACACTATTCACTTTTCCCAATCTCGATAAAAATACCCCTTGTTCATTGCCAATGCAAGAACTTTTAAGATACGGATTGCAGCAACTTATAGTGAAATTACATGCTTCTCAAAAAAAAAATTCCTGCTAATGACAAGGATTGGAGATGCTAATGAGAATAGCATTTACGGAGAAGGTCTTAGTGACCTCAAGACTCACGTGTCCTGCTTGATGGTCGATAGCGGGTTGATAGATGAACTTGTTTTTGGTGATGCTAATGCACCTCGTTTCGTCTTGTGGGGTGGGAAACTGAGACCTGTTCCCTCTAAGCCAAGTTTTTTACCTTTCTTTGACTTGATGAGCATTCCTGGCAAGCTCAGAGCTGGTATTTGTGCCCTTGGCTTTTGTAGTCCTCCACCGGTTCGACCTCTTCACTTCCCTCTCTTTGAATGAAGGTCTCGCTCATTGGCCAATCGGGGGGAGGAGAAATGAGGAGGCTAGATTGAGGGAGATGTGGGATGGGTTGACTAAGAAAAAATATTTTGAATATTTTGGGGGTGGCACTCTGGTAGTAGTAGAGGTGGCATAACAGACCGAAATCTGCTATCCTCTTCTTTTCCTTTATCCATCGATGGCAACTCACCCTCTATGGCCCGAGCTCTCGTTTCCCTTCATAATTTAGTTTGCCTCTGTTTCTACTGAGATGGCGACGCTTCCCATTTCCAGCCCCTCCTCATTTCCTTCTCCTCGTCCTCTTCACTAATCAAAAGGCGCCGGCACCGGCACCTTCTCCCTGTTCCACCGATGTCCTTTCCCTCCTATCTACCCAAAACATTCCTCCTCCTTTTTCCAATGCTCCGTCGCCAACCAACCTTCCCCCTCTTCCGTCACTACCTCCAGTTCGCCCAACGCCCCTCACTATGTCGATTGCATCATTGTCGACGCGGGCATCAGTGGCCACGGAATTGCCCAAACCCTCGCGACCAGGCAAGGTGACGTGGTTGGTGCTGTTTTGGTCACCGAGGCCAGAGACCGTGTCGGCGGAAACATCACCACCGTTGAACGGGACGGCTACCAATGCGATGAGGGTCCTAATAGCTTCTAGCCCTCCGACCCTATCCTCTCCTTGGCGGTATCCCGACACTTCCCCTTCGCTTTCTCTTCATGCATATATTAGATTATTTCTATTATTATCCTTTCATTATATATAGCGATTGGTGCTAATATATTCTTGCTTCACTGGTGTATTACCCTTCTTTTCGTTTTTCTATCTTTTTCTTTTCTTGTGCCTGCATGAAATTGCATACAATATTCGTTCTTCCTAATCTCGATTAAAATACTCCATGTTCATTGCCAATGCATGAACTTTTAAGATACGGATTAAGGAAACTTATAGTGAAATGACACGCTTCTCTAAACAAAATTTCCTGCTAATGACAAGGATTGTAGATGCTAATGAGAATAGCATTTACAGAGTGGTCTTAATGACCTCAAGGCTGACGTGTGCTAATGGTTCCGAATTCGTGCTGCATGCAGGTCGATAGCAGGTTGAAAGATGAACTTGTTTTTGGTGATGCTATTGCACCTCGTTTCTTCTTGTGGTGTGGGAAACCTAGTCTTGTTCCCTCTATGCCAAGTGATTTACGTTTCTTTGACTTGATGAGCATTCCTTGCAAGCTCAAAGCTGGTATTGGGTGGGTTGACAAAGAAAAAAAATATTTTGAATATTTTGGGGGTGGCACTATGGTTGTAGTAGGGGTGGCAGATCTGACCGAAATCTACTATCCTCTTCTTTTCCCTTATCCATCGATGGCAACTCACCCTCTCCGGCCCGAGCACTTGTATCCCATCAAAATTTAGTTTGCCTCTGTTTCTACTGAGATGGCGACGCTTCCCATTTCCATCCCCTCCTCATTTCCATCTCCTGTCCTCTTCACCAATCAAAAGGCGCCGGCACCGGCACCTCCTCCCCGTTCCACCGATGTCCTTTCCCTCCTCTCTACCCAAAACATTCCTCCTCCTTTTTCCAATGCTCCATCGCCAACCAACCTTCCCCCTCTTCTGTCACTACCTCCAATTCGCCCAACGCCCCTCACTATGTCGATTGCGTCATTGTCGGTGCGGGCATCAGTGGCCTCGGAATTGCCCAAACCCTCGCGACCAGGCACGGTGATGTGGTTGACGTTGTTTTGGTCACCGAGGCCAGAGACCGTGTCGGCGGAAACATCACCACCATTGAACGGGACGGCTAGCTCTGCGAGGAGGGTCCTAATAGCTTCTAGCCCTCTGACCCTATCCTCTCCTTGGCGGTATCCCGACACTTCCCCTTCGCTTTCTCTTCATGCATATATTAGATTATTTCTATTATTATCCTTTCATTACATATAGCGATTGGTGCTGTGATATTCTTGCTTCACTGGTGTGTTACCCTTCTTTTCGTTTTTCTATCTTTTTCGTTTCTCGTGCCTGCGTGAAATTGCATACACTATTCGCTCTTCCTAATCTCGATTAAAATACTACTTGTTCATTGCCAATGCAAGTGTTATGCATGAAAAATACACATTTTTATATGCCTTTTTACCTGTTTGTTAGTCATAATTTCTAGTTAAAATAAGGATTACAGTGAGTTTTAGTAATTAGTTTAATAATTAGGAATTAAATAAATAATGCTCTCTAAATGACTCAAATTTCAATATGTTCAGTAATTTTATGAATATCTGGTGTGTCTAATTTGGGACATATTTTATTTTGTATAGGTTCAAGTTTTCGAACTGCAGAACGGCCAAAGTAAAGTATTTACGCGGGTTTTGAAGTGCCACAGTAACCCAAGAGCTGAGATCAAGTGCATAGAGAAGATCTGGACCGTTGATGTTCAGTGATGATGAAGACGGGCGCAGAATGAAAGTACAGAGCATTCAGATTCAATCTGGCGGTTGAGATTGCTTCAACAGGTTTTAATTTAAAAAAAAAGAAATTGAAACGAACAGGCCGGGTCAATGAAAAAAATATAATAATATGAAACCCGTGTGATAGCTCGGGTGTCCTCTTTCTGAAACAGAGCAGAGCCTCGAGCTTCTGCTCGAGGCGATGGGCGGCGGCTATGGGACCTGGGTTCCGACGATGGGGGTCCGACTGAGGAGACGACCAGCAGTGTTTATTTTCCAGAAATTTTGTTCTTCTATCTTACTTTTGTTCTCTTTCATTTTGGTTTTCATTCCGGCTTTGTGCTTCGAAGTTCTGAAGAACTGTTGCTGTGAACAGTAACCTGAGAGCAAAGAACAATACTTTCTTGCTTAATTTTCTATTATTCAAAAATTTATGTAAGTTATTTTAATCTTCAATTCAAATGAATATCATTATTTTTGTAGTTAATTTCCATAGCATGAGTAGCTAAATTCCTTGTCTAGGGCTGAGATGAAGCCATGATTAGTTGTAGGAATAGTATTCATGTGATGCAATTGCTATTCCAAATTAATGCGTTTTAACGTTGTTATTCTCAAATTAATTGCATTGAGTTATATGTTTAATATGCTATTTGGATATTATTTGTGATTTATCAAATGATGGATACACGTAATGATTTGAATCTCATCTATTGATATGCAAGAGTATACAAAATTCTATTTAAAAATTTATATGCTTCTATGCTGAAATCTTCCGTAGGAGAATAGATTGAATTCCAATTCTCTACGAGATAATCGTGAGAACAATTGCTGATTATGAATAATTATTCCTATAATTGTCATGTGCTGATTCTTAAGCCCTAGTGTTTTAAATTCCGGATTAAAGTTCCAATTTTTATTTGTCAATTAGTTTCTTTTTCATAGATTACTTAATTACTTTTAGATTAATTTATTAATTAAAGTTGTTTAATTGCATTGAGTCTTCGATTAGTCGTAGTTGTAGTGAATCAAATCAATTTAATTTTTCAACAAGGGTAATAATCTAATCTTCGAATTAGAATTCGAAAAACACAAGTCCCTATGGGTTCGACCTCGTAAGAATTGTGCCACTATACTCCAAACACGATTCGTACACTTGCGAGTAAAATTAAGAAGATTAATTAAAACAACAACAGCAAGAACTTTTAAGATACGGATTGAGGCAACATATAGTGAAATGACACGCTTCTCTAAAAAAATTTCCTGCTTATGACAAGGATTGGAGATGCTAAAGAGAATAACGTTTACAGAGAGGTCTTAATGACCTCAAGACTGACGTGTACTCTTGGTCCCGATTTCATGCTGCATGCAGGTCGATAGCGGGTTGAAAGATGAACTTGTTTTTGGTGATGCTAATGCACCTCGTTTTGTCTTGTGGGGTGGGAAACAGAGACCTGTTCCCTCTAAGCCAAGTGATTTACCTTTCTTTGACTTGATGACCATTCCAGGCAAGCACAAAGTTGGTATTTGTGCCTTGGCATTCGCAGTCCTCCACCGCTTTGACCTCTTCACTTCCCTCTCTTTGAATGAAAGTCTCGCTCATTGGCCTATCGAGGGAAGAGGACAAATGAGGGGGCTAGATTGAGGGAGATGTTGGGTGGGTTGACAAAGAAAAAAATTATTTTGAATATTTTGGGGTTGGCACTATGGTAGTAATAAGGGTGGCAGATCTGACCGAAATCTACTATCCACTTCTATTCCCTTTTCCATCTATGGCAACTCACCCTCTCCGGTTCAAGCACTTGTTTCCCTTCATAATTTAGTTTTCCTCTGTTTCTACTGAGATGGTGACGCTTCCCATTTCTAGCCCCTCCTCATTTCCTTCTGCTCGTCCTCTTCACCAATCAAAAGGCGCCGGCACCGGCACCTCCTCCCCGTTCCACCAATGTCCTTTCCCTCCTCTCTACCCAAACATTCCTCCACCTTTATCTGATGCTCCGTCGCCAACCAACCTTCGCCCTCTTCTGTCACTAACTCCAGTTCACCCAACGCCCATCACTCTGTCGATTGCGTCATTCTAGGTGCGGGCATCAGTGGCCTCGGAATTGCCAAAGCCCTCGCGACCAGGCACGGTGATGTGGTTGGCGCTGTTTTGGTCACGAGGCCAGAGACTGTGTCGGCATAAACATCACCACCGTTGAACGGGACGGCTACCTGTGGGAGGAGGGTCCTAATAGCTTCCAGCCCTCCGACCCTATCCTCTCCTTGGCGGTATCCCGACACTACCCTTTCGCATTCTCTTCATGCATATATTAGAGTATTTCTATTATTATCCTTTCATTATATATAGCAATTGGTGCTGTGATATTCTTGCTCCACTGGTGTATTACCCTTTTTTTCGTGTATTTACCTTTTTCGTTTCTTGTTCCTGCGTGAAATTACATACACTATTCGCTCTTCCCAATCTCGATAAAAATAATCCGTGTTCGTTGCCAATGCAAGAACTTTTAAGATACGGATTGAGGCAACTTATAGTGAAATGACACGCTACTCTAAAAAAAATTCCTACTAATGACAAGGATTGGAGATGCTAATGAGAATAACGTTTAATGAGAGGTCTTAATGACCTCAAGACTGACGTGTGCTCATGGTCCCGAATTCGTGCGACTTGCAAGTCGATAGCGGGTTGAAAGATGAAATTGTTTTTGTTGATGCTAATGCACCTCGTTTCGTCTTGTGGGGTAGAAAACTGATACATGTTCCCTCTAAGCCAAGTGATTTACCTTTCTTTGACTTGATGAGCATTCCTGGCAAGCTGAGAGCTGGTATTGGTGCTCTTGGCATTCGCATTCCTCCACCAGTTCGAACTTTTCACTTCCCTCTCTTTGAATGAATGTCTTGCTCATTGGCCTATCGGGGGGGAGGAAAAATGAGGGGGCTAGATTAAGGGAGATGTTGGGTGGGTTGACAAATAAAAAATATTTTGAATATTTTGGGGGTGGCACTCTGGTAGTACTAGGGGTGGCAGATCTGACCGAAATCTACTATCCTCTTCTTTTCCCTTATCCATCGATGGTAACTCACCCTCTCCGGCCCGAGCACTTGTTTCCCTTCAGAATTTTGTTTGCCTCTGTTTCTACTGAGATGGCGATGCTTCCCTTTCCAGCCCCTCCACATTTCCATCTCCTGTCCTCTTCACCAATCAGAAGGCTCCCGCACCGGCACCTCCTCCCCGTGGTTGGCGCTGTTTTGGTCACCGAGGCCAGAGACCGTGTCGGCGGAAACATCACCACCGTTGAACGGGACGGCTACCTGTGGGAGGAGGGTCCTAATAGCTACCAGCCCTCCGACCCTATCCTCTCCTTGGCGGCATCCCGACACTAACCCTTCGCATTCTCTTCATGCATATATTAGAGTATTTCTATTATTATCCTTTCATTATATATAGCGATCGGTGCTGTGATATTCTTGCTTCACTGGTGTATTATCCTTCTTTTCGTTTATCTATCTTTTTCGTTTCTTGTGCCAAAATTACATACACTATTCGCTTTTCCCAATCTCGATAAAAATACCCCTTGTTCATTGCCAATGCAAGAACTTTTAAGATACGGATTGCAGCAACTTATCGTGAAATTACTGCTTCTCAAAAAAAAATTTCCTGCTAATGACAAGGATTGGAGATGCTAATGAGAATAGCATTTATAGAGAAGGTCTTAATGACCTCAAGACTGACGTGTGCTGCTTGATGGTCGATAGCGGGTTGATAGATGAACTTGTTTTTGGTGATGCTAATGCACCTCGTTTCGTCTTGTGGGGTGGGAAACTGCGACCTGTTCCCTCTAAGCCAAGTTATTTACCGTTCTTTGACTTGATGAGCATTCCTGGCAAGCTCAGAGCTGGTATTTGTGCCCTTGGCTTTCGTAGTCCTCCACCGGTTCGACCTCTTCACTTCCCTCTCTTTGAATGAAGGTCTCGCTCATTGGCCTATCGGGGGGAGGAGAAATGAGGGGGCTAGATTGAGGGAGATGTGGGATGGGTTGACAAAGAAAAAAATTATTTTGAATATTTTGGGGGTGGCACTCTCGTAGTAGTAGAGGTGGCATAACAAACCGAAATCTGCTATCCTCTTCTTTTCCTTTATCCATCGATGGCAACTCACCCTCTACGGCCCGAGCTCTTGTTTCCCTTCATAAATTAGTTTGCCTCTGTTTCTACTGAGATAGCGACGCTTCCCATTTCCAGCCCCTCCTCATTTCCTTCTCTTCGTCCTCTTCACCAATCAAAAGGCGCCGGCACCGGCACCTTCCCCCTGTTCCACCGATGTCCTTTCCCTCCTATCTACCCAAAACATTCCTCCTCCTTTTTCCAATGCTCTGTCGCCAACCAACCTTCCCCCTCTTCCGTCACTACCTCCAGTTCGCCCAACGCCCCTCACTATGTTGATTGCATCATTGTCGGCGCGGGCATCAGTGGCCTCGGAATTGCCCAAACCCTCGGACCAGGCAGGGTGACGTGGTTGGCGCTGTTTTGGTCACCGAGGCCAGAGACCGTGTCGGCGGAAACATCACCACCGTTGAACGGGACGGCTACCTATGCGAGGAGGGTCCTAATAGCTTCTAGCCCTCCGACCCTATCCTCTCCTTGGCGGTATCCCGACACTTCCCCTTCGCTTTCTCTTCATGCATATATTAGATTATTTCTATTATTATCCTTTCATTATATATAGCGATTGGTGCTAAGATATTCCTTCTTCACTGGTGTATTACCCATCTTTTCGTTTTTCTATCTTTTACTTTTCTTGTGCTTGCGTGAAATTGCATACACTATTCGCTCTTCCTAATCTCGAGTAAAATACTCCTTGTTCATTGCCAATGCAAGAACTTTTAAGATACGGATAGCGGCAACTTATAGTGAAATGACATGCTTCTCTAAAAAAAATTTCTTGTTAATGACAAGGATTGGAGATGCTAATGAGAATAGCGTTTACATAGAAGGTCTTAATGACCTCAAGAAAACTGAGACTTGTTCCCTCTAAGCTAAGTGATTTACCTTTCTTTGACTTGATGAGCATTTCTGGAAAGTTCAGAGCTGGTATTGGGGTTGTTGGCGTTCATAGTCCTCCACCGGTTCGACCTCTTCACTTCCCTCTCTTCAATCGAATGTCTCGCTCATTGGCCTATCGGGGGGAGGAGAAATGAGGGTCTTGATTGAGGGAGATGTGGGGGTGGGTTGACAAAGAAAAAAAATATTTTGAATATTTTGGGGGTGGCACTGTGGTAGGAGTAGGGGTGGCAGATCTGACCGAAATCTACTTTCCTCTTCTTTTCCTTTATCCATTGATGGCAACTCACCATCTCCGGCCCGAGCACTTGTTTCCCTTCGTAATTTAGTTTGCCTAAGTTCCTGCTGAGTTGGTGACGCTTCCCATTTCGAACCCCTCCTCATTTCCTTCTCCTCATCCTCTTCACCAATCAAAAAGCGTTGGCACCGGCACCTTCTCCCCATTCCACCGATGTCCTTTCCCTCCTCTCTACCCAAAACATTCCTCCTCCTTTTTCCGATGCTCTGTTGCCAACTAAACTTCCCCCTCTTCCGTCACTACCTCCAGTTCACCCAATGCCCCTCACTCTGTCGATTGCGTAAGTGTCGGCGAGGGCATCAGTGGTCTCGAAGTTGCCCAAGCCCTCGCAACCAGGCACAGTGACGTGGTTGGCACTGTTTTGGTCTCAGAGGCCAGAGACCGTGACGGCAGAAACATCACCACCGCTGAACGGGATGGCTATATGTGGGAGGAGGGTCCTAATAGCTTCTAGCCCTCCGACCCTATCCTCTCCTTTGCGGTATCCCGATACTTCCCCTTTGCATTCTCTTCATGCATATATTAAAGTATTTATATTATTATCCTTTCATTATATATAGCGATTGGTGTTGTGATATTCTTGCTTCAGTGGTGTTTTACACTTCTTTTAGTTTTTCTATCTTTTTCTTTTCTTGTGCCTGCATGAAATTGCATACACTATTCGCTCTTCCCAATCTCGATTAAAATACTCCTTGTTCAATGCCAATGCAAGAACTTTTAAGATACGGATTGCAGCAACTTATAGTGAAATGTCATGCTTCTCGCTAATGACAAGGATTGGAGATGCTAATGAGAATAGCGTTTACAGATAAGGTCTTAATGACCTCAAGACTGACGTGTGCTCATGGTCCTAAATTCGTGCTGCATGCAGGTGGATAGCGGGTTGAAAGATGAACTTGTTTTTGGTGGTGCTAATGCACCTCGTTTCTTCTTGTGGGAAACTGAGACCTGTTCCCTCTAAGCTAAGTGATTTACCTTTCTTTGACTTGATTAGCATTCCTGGCAAGCTCAGAGCTGGTATTGGTGCCCTTGACATTCGCAGTCCTCCACCGGTTCGACCACTTCACTTCCCTCTCTTTGAATGAATGCCTCGCTCATTGGCCTATCAGGGGCGAGGAGAAATGAGGGGGCTAGATTGAGGGAGATGTGGGGTGGGTTAACAATGAAAAAAATATTTTGAATATTTTGGGGGTGGCACTGTGGTAGTAGTAGGATTGGCAGATCTGACCGAAATCTACTATCCTCTTTTTTTCCCTTATCCATCGATGGCAACTCACCCTCTCCTGCCCGAGCACTTGTTTCCCTTCATAATTTAGCTTGCCTCTGTTCCTACTGAGATGGCGACGCTTCCCATTTCGAGTCCCTCCTCATTTCCTTCTCCTCGTCCTCTTCACCAATCAAAAGGTGTCGGCACCGGCACCTCCTCCCCGTTCCACTAATGTCCTTTCCCTCCTCTCTACCCAAAACATTCCTCCTCCTTTTTCCGATGCTCCGTTGCCAACCAACCTTCCCCCTCTTTCATAACTACCTCTAGTTCGCCCAACGCCCCTCACTCTGTCGATTGCGTCATTGTCGGCGCGGGCATCAGTGGCCTTAGAATTGCCCAAGCCCTCGCGACCAGGCACGGTGACGTGGTTGGTGTTGTTTTGGTCACCGAGGCTAGATAGCGTGTCGCCGGAAACATCACCACCATTGAACGGGACGGCTTTCTGTGGGATGAGGGTCCTAATTGCTTCCAGTCCTCCGACCCTATCCTCTCCTTGGCTGTATCCCTACACTTCCCCTTTGCATTCTCTTCATGCTTATATTAGAGTATTTCTATTATTATGCATATATTAGAGTATTTCTATTATTATGCTTTTATTATATATAGCGATTGATGCTGTGATATTCTTGCTTCACTGGTGTATTACCCTTCTTTTCCTTTTTCTATCTTTTTCTTTTCTTGTGCCTGCGTCAAATTGCATAACTATTCGCTCTTCCAAATCTCGATTAAAATACTCCTTGTTCATTGCCAATGCAAGAACTTTTAAGATACGGATTGCGGCAACTTATAGTGAAATGTCACGCTACTCTAAAAAAATTTCCTGCTAATGACAAGGATTGGAGATGCTAATGAGAATAACGTTTACTGAGAGGTCTTAATGACCTCAAGACTGACGTGTGCTCATGGTCCCAAATTCGTGCTGCTTGCAGGTCGATAGCGGGTTGAAAGATGGACTTGTTTTTGGTGATGCTAATGCACCTTGTTTCGTCTTGTGGGGTGGGCCCTCTAAGCCAAGTGATTTACCTTTCTTTGACTTGATGAGCATTCTTGGCAAGTCAGAGCTGGTATTGGTGACGTTGGCATTCGCAGGCCTGCACCGGTTCGACCTCTTCACTTCCCTCTCTTTGAGTGAATGTCTCGCTTAGTGGCCTATCGGTGGGTTGACAAAGAAGAAAAATAGAATATTTTTGGGTGGCAGATCTGACCGAAATCTTCTTGTTTTCCCCTTATCCAACGATGGAACTCACCCCCTCCGGCCCGAGCAGTTTCCCTTCGTAATTTCGTTTGCCTCTCTTCCTACTGATCTACTGATATGGCGGCGCTTCCCATTTCGAGCCCCTCCTCATTTCCTTCTCCTCGTCCTCTTCACCGATCAAAAGGCGCCGGCACCGGCACCTTCTCCCTGTTGCACCGACGTCCTTTCCCTCCTCTCTACCCAAAACAGTCCTTCTCCTTTTTCCGATGCTCTGTCGCCAACCAACCTTCCCCCTCTTCCGTCACTACCTCCAGTTCGCCCAACGCCCCTCACTCTGTCGATTGCGTCATTGTCGGCGCGGGCATCAGTGGCCTCGGAATTGCCCAAGCCCTCGCGACCAGGCACGGCGGCGTGGTTGGTGCTGTTTTGGTCACCGAGGCCAGAGACTGTGTCGGCGGAAACATCACCACCGTTGAACGGGACGGCTATCTGTGGGAGGAGGGTCCTAATAGCTTCCAGCCCTCCGACCCTATCCTCTCCTTGGCGGTATCCCGATACTTCCCCTCGCATTGTCTTCATGCATATATTACAGTATTTCTATTATTATCCTTTCATTATATATAGCGATTGATGCTGTGTTTATCTTGCTTCACTGGTGTATTACCCTTCTTTTTGTTTTTGTATCTTTTTCTTTTCTTGTGCCTGCGTGAAATTGCATACACTATTCGCTCTTTCTAATCTCGATTAAAATACTCCTTGTTCATTGCCGATGCAAGAACTTTTAAGATACGGATTGAGGCAACTTATAGTGAAATGACATGCTTCTCTAAAAAAAATTTCCTGCTAATGACAAGGATTGGAGATGCTAATGAGAATAGCGTTTACAGAGAGGTCTTAATGACCTCAAGACTGACGTGTGCTCATGGTCTCAAATTCGTGCTGCATGCAGGTCGATAGCGGGTTGAAAGATGAACTTGTTTTTGGTGATGCTAATGCACCTCGTTTCGTCTTGTGGGGTGGGAAACTGAGACCTGTTCCCTCTAAGCCAAGTGATTTACCTTTCTTTGACTTGATGAGCATTCCTGGCAAGCTCAGAGCTGGTCTTGGTGCCCTTGGCATTCGCAGTCCTCCACCGGTTCGACCTCTTTTCACTTCCCTCTCTTTGAATGAATGTCTCAGTCAATTTTCAGAGAAATGTTTTTTGAAGGCCGTCTATGATTATCCAAGGCAAAGCTAAACTTTTTTTTAAAAAAATGCAGTGGATATATTTACCTAGTTTTTAGATATGAAAAAAATTAATACCTTATCCCCGTCCGCGCCTTGCAAAAATTATTTGAATTAAAAGTGTATTTGCATGTTGCATTTCTGATCATTTAACATCTGGCAAAGGTAACAGGATTATGAAGAATCTGTCGAGGAGTTTGTGCGCCGTAATCTTGGAGATGAGGTTTTTGAGCGGTTGATTGAGCCATTCTGTTCAGGTGTGTTTCTGTTCTGTATAATTGTTCTTTCTTTTTTCCAGTGGTTGTGTTTACTTGAGTTCTATGTATTTTCCATCTAATTGATGGCATGTGCAGGGGTTTATGCTGGCGATCCTTCGAAATTGAGTATGAAAGCGGCATTTGGGAAAGTGTGGAAGCTGGAACAGAATGGTGGTAGTATCATTGGTGGAACCTTGAATTCCTTACTGGAAAGGAGAAAAAATTCAAAGCCACACCGGGATCCGTAATTGGTTTTGATAATTTTCCACTATTTTTTAGTGCGCACTTATTTTACTTATGATTGTGGCATTTCCTAGACGGCTTGTTTGGATTGAAAAAAGTGGGGATAAAAGTCAAAGAATCTAATTTGCTTGATTGTCTATCAAATCAGTAATCAGCTTTGGAATAGTGCACAATCATAATATTTTTTCATTCTCACGAGGGAAATCTGTAAATACTGCAGAATTGTGCACTGTTAACTATCTAAGGGACTATTTAACAAAAAAACTAAGGGACTCTTCACAATCTGATCTACAAATTGTCAAAACAATTTTTCAGACAATCTTTAGTTGTAAGTCTTTGACTATCTCTATCCAAAGGGGCCCTTAGTTTTACTTAATTTACAGGCATCTTCCAAAGCCACAAGGTCAGACGGTGGGATCCTTTAAGAAGGGGCTTGCAATGTTGCCGAATGCAATTGCTAGAAGGTAAATTAGTCATTATAAATGTTTGTGTATGCTGTTTTACAGAGTTTTTTTGTGTTATTAGAAGTATCACTACCTTTTCACCCTGATTTATCACATGGTCTAGTGAAACTGTTTCCACCGGCTAGTTATTTCATCCTATTTTTTTTAATGTCTTCTTCTGGCTCTTCTTTGTTGTTATGTTTGTAATTTACTGTTAGCAATCTGACCAGTTTGCTTTTCCTTCTTTTTTCCTATTGTTTAGTGGAATATACTTGACATGCTTAGAATATTTGTCAAAAGATTAATAAGTCCAAATAGCATAGTAAAATTCTACTTTGTGAAGTCATACTTTGCAGTCTACTTTTTCGGTTACAGCAAAGTAGAATTCTACAGTGTTGTTGGCCTTATTGCTTTTTTGGCAAACTAGGAATGGAGCACATGCATCGTGATAAAGAAAAAGGGACAATTTAATATGGTGTTAACCTCATTCGAAAACTAACTGTTAGAATTTACTATGAGGGTAGTTTTCTCATTTGCATATATCAACTAATATGGGAAGTTATGACAGGTATGGAAAGAAAGCCTTTTATTAGTGGGATATATATGTGGAAAGCCTTCAGTTAGTGGGATATGGGGATTGACATTCCTTATCAATTTTTTCCGGTTTGGATGCCTATAAACTTGTGCACAATTCTTATGAGAAACATTCATTCCATCAAGCTAATTATGCCTTAATTAAGCAAAAATTACCTTCGCCAATTGAGCCGTTTTTAATTTAATTACCTTAAGTAAATTGTTTTGACTATCCCCACGAAAGGTGCAAATTCCCAAATGATATATCCAAACACATAGATACAAGGGCAAAATGGCATAGTAAAAAATGGTTGTCCTTGGTTCGCGTTTTTTTGTAGATTGATATTTTGGGTTTATTGGTGGCTTTTTTGCGGATGGTGTAGATGAGACTATAGTAGGCCAAATGCAAAATTAAAATTGTGATGGGATGTTGATTTATCTCCTTAATGGACTTAAGGATCTACAATAGATTAAGATAGAGAAGATTGGATAAAGTGGGGAAGGAATTATGGGTGAGAAGAGAATTTATGCGAAAGGGGAGAAATCAACATGATAGATTAAGCTGGATTGAAGAAGAGAAGTAG
Organism: Houttuynia cordata; assembly: GCA_039654745.1. NCBI lineage: Eukaryota > Viridiplantae > Streptophyta > Magnoliopsida > Piperales > Saururaceae > Houttuynia > Houttuynia cordata. The sequence goes on along the minus strand of CM077513.1, from coordinate 3,963,474 downwards.
AGAGTGAAAGGGGAGAATAATGAGATGAAGAGTAGATGGAGGAGGCAAGGGGAAACTAGAGATCTGCTTCTTAAATTCACCGTTCAGAGATTCTTGTTGCAATGGGGCTGAAGCCCAATTGATAGAGTTAGGCTTTTCATTACAATTTCTGCATTCTAATCTAACTAGAATTAACCGTCAATGGTTGAGATTAAATCTGACTTGAGTGAAAAGTAGGAACCGTGTCATACTAGAAATAGAAGTAACAAAGAAACATGTTCAAAAGAAATAGACTAGTTCCTTTTATAACTTGGATTGACCCCAATAAGCAAAGTCCTAATGAAGAATGCTACGGGCCATACGATTCCACCAATGCTTCTGCATCACCTCATTCTCGAAGTGGTCTTCGATTCTTACGCTGGAGATGGGAATATGATTGGCTATGAAGTATAAAGAAACGCATCACTTGGGCCCACAATGCTCCTCTTCAGGCTTCTCTGCGCGCAAGCTTAACGGCCCACGTGTTTGGAAAAGATGACTTCGCCCCACCTATTGGCTGCAACTTATCAGGACAGAGATTTTAGTCAGTTGACATGCCTAGCTGAAAGTCGGTGGTGATTTGTGACCGCTGTTCTAGGCTGCTGCTTTCTTTTTGGCAACGAAGGTTGGACACATGTTGTTGGTCTTTTGGCACCACACCACAATCTTCTTTTGCCAAAGGCATTGCTATGATGGACTGTTCTGCATCGTTTTCTGTTTGTGATGGTGCTTCGGCTTGGCACTAGCTAAGGAAAGTTGTTGCAGCAACAATGCCTCCATCAGCTTGACTACTGGTTTCTTGCTGGATTCAAGAAAATCGGATTCCTTGTTGTTTGGCCTCAACTTTTGCTCCGCTGATATTGGAGTTGGAGCCGAAGATGGGATTGACAAATTTGGCTCTGGAGTTTCAGACTTAGGAGAAAGCTTTTCTCTAGATGGAGCAATTGCAAACATCTGAACTTGGAACTCGTGCAATAGTGCCTGAGCAGAATCGGCAGAATTGAACAGCTCTTGTATCTTCTGCTCGGAAATTTTCTCCTAAATATAAATATAAGATAAATGCAGGTGCAGTAAAATGGAGGGCTGCGTTGGGAGTTTCTGGGATAGGCGTATGAAGTGGGCTTAGAGCTGGCTAAGTAACTATTAACAAATAAGTAATCATTCCTTGCATTACAACTATTATGGATTTGAGGAACCTTTTGACTTTGGTTCAGATGTTGGTACTGAGTTGATAGTGTTCACATCCATAATTTTTCCTTCTAGTTCAGGATCTTAGCTCAGATGTTGGTACCGAGTTATTAATGTTCACATTTCCTCCATATTTTAACGTGAATTGTCTTTATCAGTGTTGTTTTTTAACTTTCAGTTTAGGCAACAAGGTCAAACTTTCTTGGAAGCTTTCTGACCTAAAGAAGTTGGATGAAGGGGGATACATTCTGATGTATGAAACGCCAGAAGGACTGGTTTCAGTTCAGACCAAGAGTGTTGTGATGACAGTTCCATCTTATGTTGCATCTAAATTGCTGCGGCCTCTCTCTGTATGTTGCAAGTAGACCGGGTGCCATGATCTTTGATTCTTTTATTGTTGGGATAATAGCTTGTGTGGTGGCAACAGTTTGACAGAAATTTTGTTGCTTGCAGAATGTGGCTGCAGATGCTCTCTCACAATTCAATTATCCTCCTGTTGCAGCGGTTACTCTTTCATATCCCAAGGAAGCTATTAGAAAGGAATGCCTGATAGATGGGGAGCTAAAGGGATTCGGCCAGTTGCATCCACGCAGTCAAGGAGTTGAAACATTGGGTCTCTCTCTCTCTCTCTCTGAACCCCCAAGTTGCTATTACACTTCTCTGCTATATGAATGATTGAGTGTGTTCTGGGAAGGAAAATGCTGAGTCATAAGGCCTAGTGTTTTAAAATCCGGCCAGGATGGGCTGGGTCAACCAGGGTCACTGGCTGGGTTGGCCGAGTCAACCCAGTGCTGTCGTGGTGCTGCCATTGACATGAAAAAGAGAACAAGGGAGAAGTTAAGTACCCCCTTACACACCCTTCTTCCTATTTGGCTGCCACTTCAACCTCTGCAGCATCTGCCTCTTCTCCGCCTCACCCTCAAACTCTCCTTCGCCGCCTTCTCCCTTGACTGCCTCTCCCTTCTCCTCCTTTCCTTTATCCTCCTTTACAACTAGTTCTGCTTCCTCCTCCTCCCCTATTTTTTTCATCCAACCCTGGTAGACCCGACGTGGAAAAGCACCAGGTCTTGGTGAATTAAATTTTAAAGCAATGCCAAGGTCTGTCATCATCGTGATGACTGCAAAGTCATCCGTGCATTCAGATGTGGGCTTATTGATTGATTGGTCTTAAAGTGACATTAATGTAGGGTTGGCATTGTTTTTTATCATTATTTTTTTGAATCTGCTAGCATTGGAAAATTCTGAATTTTTACCTGACTTGAATTTTGGCTGTGTTCAGGAACAATATACAGTTCGTCACTTTTTCCGAACCGAGCACCCTCTGGAAGGGTTCTTCTTCTAAATTATATTGGAGGGGCAACTAATACCGATATCTTGTCCCAGGTAAATGCATTATTTTTGCTGCAATTTTTGCATCCTCTAATTTGGGGCATGTATAGCCGTATTTGACGTCCTTAAAGTAGTGTTATATTGCATTAGCACCTCAGATTCTTTTTAGTGATTGATAAATGTGCATACCTCATGATTTTACTGCAGAGTGAGAGCTACATCGTGGATACTGTAGACCGAGGTCTCAGGAAAATGCTAATAAAACCAAGTGCTGTGGATCCTCTTGTTCTTGGTGTGAGGCTGTGGCCTCAAGCCATACCACAATTTTTAGTTGGCCACCTCGACCTTCTAGAAGATGCAAAAGTCGGCCTGAAAAATAATGGGTTTGAAGGGTTCTTTCTTGGAGGTAATTACGTCTCTGGGGTGGCTTTGGGCCGATGTGTGGAGGGAGCCTATGAGACTGCATCTGAATTGTCTAACTACTTAATCAAGTCTTTGTGCAAACGGCAAGTATAGGAGAGTTTTTTTTGTTTCTTTATTGTTAGAATGTGATCCCATATTCTGCTTCTCAATCATGGACCGCGATATTTGCCAAGAAAAGGTACAGGCTGTCGAAATAAATTGCCCTTTGCCAAAGTGTCTGGAGGGCCACAATTTCGTGTTCACTTTTGCGACAGGTGAGGGTGAAACTGAATAGGGATTAGCATGTTTTTAAAGGTGATAGATTTTGAAAATTTGATTGAAATATAATGGTAATTTTATGCTTTCTTACTCCTATCCTTTCTCAAAAAAATTTAATGGTTGCTTATGCCATACGGCCCGGTCTTGGAATTAGACATTCATTGAGTTTAGAGTTTAGGGATGTACAGTCGAAGTTTAAGTTAGCTTAAGCTGAATTAAAGGGCTGTTTGACACCTTGATTTATACACTAAAAGCGACTGGCTTTAGGGTTCAGTCCAGGCCAAAAGCGTCACATCAACTTTTTTATAAGCCCCCTAATGGAAGGGAAACTTAGGGCCCCCTAATGTGGATGTAAAAATCTACGTGGATGCTACAGTAGATATCCAATATCCAGTCTGGATATTTTTGTAATAATCACGCCCCAAACGGCCCCTGAAACACGTCTTGAGGTGTTTCAGCTGGATATATAAAATATCCATATGCTACAGTGTAACAAAACATCCCATCTGGATGTTTTGCTTTTAGGGGCCGTTTGGGGCGTGATTATTGCAAAACATCCAGACTGGAATCTGGATATCTACTGTAGCATCCAGGTGGATTTTTACATCCAGCTGAAACACGTCCTGAGGTGTTTCAGCTAGATATATAAAATATCCAGATGCTACAGTGTAGCAAAACATCCCATCTGGATGTTTTGCTTTTAATCACGCCCCAAATGGCCCCTTAATCACGCCCCAGTCCTAAAAGCTCTAACCAAGCAAACCCTTATTATCCACCTCCTCTTGCTTACTGCGCCTGGATTTCTGCCATCAATTGGGAGCCGTTGATCATATACATTTGGCCCCAAAATTTTTTGTTTGGATGTGTACTGTTATTCCCTGTGTGCCGTTGATTCTTATGATCGATGGCTTCCAATTAAAGGCGGATAATAAATGTTTTACCTGCGAAGAGTTAGGAGTAGGAGAGCAAGCATGGAAATAGCCAAAAAAGCCCCTGAACACCATCTGAAAACACACGGACGGTGGACATCGTCGGACCCTGTGAAGGGGCGGGCTGGCTAGACCGTGGGTTGGTGAACGACTCATCCATAACAAAACAAGGCCGCTTTGCTTTGGTGGGGGAACAGAGACGAGATACATACATCCGAGCCCTAAATAAGCATTCCCTCCAGGGATCCGGGAGGTGTCGAACTCTTCATTGCGGCTATCCTTCGCCTCTCGGTAGGGTCCGGCCGGCTACCGTTGTTCTCCTCCTGAACGACTCCTTCCCTCCTCCTCAGCCTTGATCCAGTTGAAGCTCCCCCAGCTCCGACGATGAAGTCTATCTCACTTCCGGCCTCCAAGTCGTCCCCCATTAAGTTCCGCATGTTAGTAAGAAACAGAGTTGGTTGCTACTATTAGTATTCTTCTTCTCTCTTGTTAAAAATTAAATTATACTCCATAGAAGTTAGATCAGAAGAAGAATCCCTTTTGGCTTTAAAATTTTCCTTCCTTTTTTTCTTAGATTCGGCTCTAACTGTAAACAATGGAACACATTATCTCTGTGCTGCTGCAGCCCCACCGCCGAAAATCTGGTTCCTATACGATTGGACATTGAAATAGATGGGCATCGTTTCAGGGATGCATTTACCTGGAACCCTTCTGGTATGGAGTAATTAATTCTTCCTCATTATTATGCTATCTTGCCTCTTGTTAAATCATCATCAGCTAAATACGTCTCAAACATATTTTACCTTTAAGAATCAAATTCCCGCAATATCTGCTTCTTTTCTTGGGAACCCCGCGAGTTTGAGTATCAATGTGCTACTTGCCCTGTGTATGACCCCATCTAGTTACACAAGCCTTATTTTTGTTGAAGATCCCGACTCTGAAGTAGGGGTTTTTGCAAGAAGAACAGTGAAGGATTTGAAGCTTCCTCCGGCCTTTGTCACTCAGATCGTCCAATCTATACAGGTAACTGACATTCTGGGGACTTTGGTTACTTGGTTTTTTTCCCACGTTCCCATAGGATATGGCAATGAGCACTATTTCGGTACTTCCATTGCTGCATGTCCTATAAACGACATATGATACGATATGCTGGGTTCAGGGGCCTCAGTCAATCAATACTTCTACGTTTTCCTCAAAATGTTATGATTAGTATATATCACCTGCTAGTTTTAGTTTTTGTGGTGAGACTAACTTCGATAACCATCATGTCTATGATCTAATGATTTCTTGGCTTGATGCTGATGTTGTGACGTTACTGATAGAAGGTATTTATCCTCCAGTATGCCACATATTTTATTCACAATTATATATAATTATTAGGTTCATTCCTTATTGGTATTTTGTACAGCTCTACAACATTTGACAAAGAGTCATGAGATATTTCTTTGATATCATTATTAAACTGCACCATATGCTGGAATAGTCAGAGAAAAAGAAATTTATCATGGGATTTGTCGGAATGGGGCTGCCTTGGTGTTTTTTCTAAGTTTTCTTTTACTTGTTTTTGCTCTGATCATTATATTCTGTAAACAGTCGCAACTAGCGGAATTTCGATCCTTTGAAGCACAAGATATGCCCATGGGCGAAAAGATTGTGCCTCTTAAGGTTTGTTTCATTTCTGTAATTGATGGTTCTTTTGTTTATTGCAATATGAATAGAGAACTCTCAAGTTCTTGCCAATTTGTCACGTTCTTATTAGTTATGATGGAAATTGCTTGCGAATGTGGCTGCCTTGGTGTTTTTTGCAGCTTGACCTTCGGGTGAATAGAACTGTCATAAGGGATCAATTTTTGTGGGTAAGGATCTGGGACTAATTTAAAATCCATAGAAGATGCTGATTACTTGCTGTGGGCAGAGTGTTACTGTGCTACTGCTTTTCAGGACTTGAACAATTTTGAGAGTGACCCAGAAGAATTTGCAAGAGCCCTCTGTATGGATTTGGATGTCTCAGATCCTGAAGTTGGAGTAAGCATATACTCCCTCTGTCCCGTATCAATTGTCCTATTTGGTTTTTCAAAATGCATTTCATATTGATATAGAACAATCAGTATAGGACCAAGGAAGTATGATTATGGAATGTTTCAATTCATAACTGAATATGGGATATTTTGATTCAGTGAGAGGGATCTAGCTTTTGCCTTGCATGTATAATAACTGAAGGGAAAAAAATGATATTCCACATAAATTCAACGCTCACTGTGGTAGTCATTACTTATTCAAAAACGTTATTGGCTTCGTACTTCATTCATTTCACCCCATGTAATAATTGATTGATATAGTTTCTTGCAAACATTGGTTGATGCTAAAAGCTTGAGCATCATGTAATTTGCAGCCAGCAATTGCTGTTGCAATCAGGGAGCAGCTATACGAGGTAAGCTTTCTGGTTGTAACCTTCTAAACCTGTAAACTTACTGCTAAAGGGATTGTAATACTTCCTTTTGATCCATATGAAGTGTCCAATTTGGTCTTTCTAAATGAACTAAAATTAGTTTATGTTGAAAAAACAAATAGGATACATAATACGGGACACTGTTAGAAAAGAAGCACACTGTTTTATTTGTCTAAAAAATTGTTCAGGGTCAACAAATGTTTGCTTTATATTCAGAATGATCTGATTGGAAAACTTTACTGTAGATGGCAGTCCAAAATTTAGCATCAGCAAGGGAAAGTAGAGTTGGTGGTAAAAAGGGTCGCCGAGGGGCAGAACATGTTACAGCAAGGTCTTTTTCCCTGATAATTGCTTATCAAGGTCCTACTTGCTTTAAAACATATATATGAACATTGCCATAATTTTGACGCGAGCCTCTCTATGCAGCAAATCAAATGGCTCTGCCTTGGACATAGTAAAGTTATTTGGTAGCAAAGCAAGTGTTGTGCGGTAGTGTCCAATTCCATCTTTATTTGATGATACATGATCTATTTGACCTGACTTTTTTTTTAATGAATAGCGTGTTTTTTTTGGCAGATCAACCCTAGGACTGTGACATCGGTTATATATACCGTTCTTCATTTCTCTATTTGATGCGGCGCCCCAGGCGCTCGGCCGCTGGCACGAGAGAAACAGTTCACTGTTGAATACTCTCAAGAGGTATCCATCTTTCCAGGGGATATACTTCACTGCTGACACTTCCGACTCCTGAAGCGTGAAGGCATCGAGAGGAATGGGATCCCAAGTGGTCACCAGGTATACATCATTAAACTCCTTGTTAATGTATTTTCCACTGTTTCTGGTGCACTCCTCCATTGAAGCAGCACCCTGTGGCGTCTTTGGGGCATTTCGTCGAACATGCAGCGTCCTGGGATGTCCCTGAGAATGCAGAGGCTGTGGAGGCTGCAGAGGCGGTGGCAGAGCCGGAAGAGAGCGATGGGCCGTCGATATGCGGAGACTACGGCGTCGGTGCAGCCTAGGGTGAGGTGGGCGGCGCCATGACGACCATAATTTTCGGAAAAATCCTATCTTTGGGTGGCGGCGAGGGAAGAGGTGACAGCTTTGCAATCCGCGCGGTGGCTGTGGTCGGCGGAGTGGAGTGCCAACCGGGGCGGCGACGAAGGGATCGACAGAGGCAGGGACGGTAGGGGCTGGGACGGAGTTGGGGGTGATGGTGAGGTCGAGCCTGCCCGAGGAATGGTGGATGGACGGCAGCGGCGGCGCCGTCAGGTGGTTCTGCAACATCGTGGCCGGCGAGGAGGAGCCCGAATGGTAGTCACGACTGGGGCTGAAGGAGGAGGCTTCTTCGCGTCCATGACGGGACTTATGGAAGCCCAGTCGTGACGGCCACGACCGAGGCGCTCGACCATGGTGAGGAGTGACTCCAAGTGGTAGATTTGGCCATTGGTGTGTTAAAGCCCGGTGCTTTGTGCGAAGGTCGGCTGGTGGGGGACCTCGCCTTGGCCGGCGAGACATCGGGGATGGAATCCGACAACAGCATGGCTCGAGGTTCCTTCCATCGAGCAGATGTGGGTGAAGGCAGATCCGGATATGGGTTGAAGGAGCTGGAATTGGAATCGGGGGTTTGCGTTGTGGAGTACCAGGTGGCGGGCCCCGGCAACGGCGGTGTCAGGGACAGTGGCTTCCGTGGAAGATGATGCGTGGCCGGCGGAGCAGAGAAGCTGCCATAGTGGGGCTCGCAAGACGGCGGAGGTGGCTGTGGGGAGGACAAGTGATGCGGGTAGGGAAGACCGTAGGAGTCATGATGTAGGTGATGACGTGGATCCCACCGTGGTTGACTCGGAATACCAGGTGGTAGTGCCAGGCGGCAATGCTAGCGGCAGCGGAGCCGTCGGCGATCTGGCCTTGCTTTTGGTGTTGTTGCTTTGGTTCTTCTTCTTCCTCTCTTTCACTTCTCCTTTCATTTCCCCCCCTTTTCCTACTCTTATCTTCTATATCTTTCCTTCGATTCATGTCTATGCCAAGTACCCATTCTTCATACTATCACCAATATGGTTTGATCCTATGAGCTGCTTTTCTAAATGATTTTGCCTCTCATTTCATTGTCGAATCAGCTTCATGGTTAGATGTTATGAGCTGCATAACCCATAATCTCAGGTGCATCACTTACAGATGTTCTAGGATCTACTTGACTTTGTTTGTTGGGCCAACTGTTTTGTCCATTTTCGCACAGTACTGAGGCTCCGTTGTTTGTTTACTTCGACGGTAGCCTAATCTTGATGTGCGTACACTAAAACGGGGATCCGCTTTGCAGCTTAAGTCATCCATTTTTGGGCTGCCTGTATTGCTCCAACATACACTTTTTCATAGCTATTCATTTTCTTCTTCGACCTTTAGATAGGCTAGCTTGGTTGTGAGTTTTTTTTAATTTCATTGCCTATGATATGTATGTTCTTATTAATGTGCTATTTCCGTCCAATTTTTTTTAAATAACATTCTGAATATGTGATGTCTATCGTTTGTGGTTTATATTTATCACATCCATTTGGCTTAGTAAATATCTCCTCTGTCCAACGAAGCCTGACTACATTGAAAATGACTTAACTTTACTATTGGGGGCGCGTATAAAAAACAGAATTTTCCTCTGTCCGTGTTTTTGGTCGCGAGGGAACAAAGCCAGATGGACCCGTCTATTTTCAGATGCAGACAGATTTTAGTGAACAGAGGGTGTAGGATTTTCTTCTCCTGCTATAACTACGGGGAGTTGAAATTTTAAGTAATGACAAGTGTAAATGCTTTTTAGCCTCTGGGCTCCGCGCGTTTCTGTTCTTCCTCTGCATGGTACAAGCTTCTTTTGTTTGTTTCAAAGAATCAATTGTTTGATAGTCGAAAAAAAAAATAGAATCCATTGTTTGTATTTCTCTGTCCTAATTTCAAGGGTGTACCTATGGGCTATGAGTCTATGATGATGCTGAGAAGAGGACAGGAGCTGGGTTTGAGAGAACTGGCGAGGTTTGGCATGAACCGCATGAAAGTGCATCACGATTAACTGCAGTGGAGAACCTATCCGCATCAAGAAGAAGCTAATGAAAACTTACACTTGGCCAGATGTCGTCCCTTCCATTAATTTTGGATGCCAATAGTTGGCGTAAACTTGGAGCTAGACTAACCTTAAAACTAACTCTTTGGAATTATGTCATGTTATATTATTGTCTAAAACCATTTAGTTGTGTACGCTGCTATCCATGTAAATATTGTAATCTTTGATGGTGTTCAATAATTGCATGGGTAGCAGTGTACATAAATTTAGATCAACACGAGAAGGTACCACTCGAGCCTCGCTTAATGCGACTCACAGATAAATGCTTATCTATATCACAATTTGTAAAACAATGATTTATGTGAATAGTTCTAATTTTTCGTATCCTTCTCCAAGTCGGAAGTAATATATAGATACAATTACATCTTATAAAAAAAGAAAATAATTATGTTCTAAGGAAAATTAAATATTATTATATTTAAACACGAGATCCGATCAATTATCTTAGGATAAATTACAAAATTAATTTAATTAACCATATTTTTAGGATTAATTACAAAATCAATCTAATTAATTACACCCAACATACAATTCATGCAGACATTCTCCCTTAAGTTTGAGCATGAATATGTATCATGCTCAACTTGTTGATTATGCCATGTCTACACTATTAACTGAAGAATCGAGCAAGAATGTTCGTCCTTAGGTAATCTCGAATTCCATATTTGATGAGTCTAATGAAATACATGTTCCTTGCAGAAAATATAACTTGAAATATCCACAAAGATCGAATAAGGGAGTTCCAAAGAAATAATATGAACTTTATATTAAAGTCAAGACCAAATACCCAATTAGCAACCACGTGTCCTCCCATAGATTATCTAAATCGTATGTATTTATTGTTAATCAACTATCCACTGTATTTATTTTCTGTAGCGTGCAGGGTGCATTGACAGATCCTAAAGGGCAGTTTGGGGCATGATAAATCCAAAACATCCAGTGTGGATTTTGGATGTCCACTGTAGCATCATGTTTTTTCCAACATCCAGTTGAAACACGTCCTGAGGTGTTTCAGTTGGATAGGGAAAAAAGTTGGATGCTACAGTGTAGCAAAACATCCACACTAGATGTTTTGCTTTTAATCGCGCCCTAGACTGCCCCTAAATAGACAAAGGCAATGAACGAAAAGATGGAGGCTCTACAAAAGAATGTCACTTGGGAGGCTCTACAAAAGAATGCCACTTGGGAGCTTGGTCCATTACCTGGAGGATTCAATTGGATGTAGATGAGGGTTCACGGTGAAATTCAAATCAGATGGCAGTATTGATAGATATAAAACAAAGTTAGTTGCAAATGGGTATATGCAAAGATATGAGATGGATTATCAAAAGACTTTTGCACTGGTAGCCAAGATCGATGCAATTCACATTCTCATATATATATAGAGAGAGAATGAAGACTTTTCTCAATGGAGTTTTAGAGGATGAAGTCTAAATATAGTTGCCACCCGGAGTTAAATATAGTTCTTTGTGTAGAAGTGAAGTTTGTAAACTGAAGAAGTTATTATATGGGCTAAAATAGTCACCTAGAGTTTGGTTCGGGAGGTTCTCTTCTACAATGAAGGCATTCGATTATAAACAAAGTGATTTAGACCATACTTTGTTTATAAAACACAAAGAAGAGAAGATAACAGTTTTAATCGTATATGCTGATGATATGATCTTGACAAGAGATGACCCATGTGGAATGAAAGCGTTTTAGGAGTATTTGGCTGCAAAATTTGAAATGAAGGATCTCGACAACTTAAATATTTCTTGGGGATTGAGGTAGTAAGATCGAAACACGAAATTTTTCTTTCACAAAGGAAATATGTGCTAGGAATGCTTGCTTGCAAATTTGTAGAAATGCCCATAGAAATGAATCATAAGCTCGGCGTTTTTTCAGATCAAGCTCCAATAGAAAAGAGTCGTTATCACTGGTTAGTTGGAAGATTAATCTATTTGTCACACACGAGGCCGGATATAGCTTATGCAGTGAGCATCGTAAGCTCGGTCGTGCATGCACAAAGTGAAGAGCATATGAATGCGGTATATCGAATCTTATGATACTTGAAGAGTGCTCCAGGCAAAGGTTTGTTGTTCTAAAAAAATGACGGACTCATTGAGTCAATAAGCAAGTTTTCACTTTGTGATTTTCGGTAATCAATGTTCCAAGTTTGGGATTGATCTATACATGAAATATGCATTTTATTATCTCCTAAACTTATGTTTCTGCTAGTGTTTGTTTAGAATTATTGCTACTTTAATATAGTTTTTGGTTTTTGTAGGAAACAAGAGTAAGACGCAGAAATGGGATGAAACGCAACTTTAATGATTGAATATTCATAACTTCGATTGCATATCTCTGATGGGACTGATTTAAGCTTCACGTTGAAGTACAAGAAGTCAGCTTTCCAACGCCACTGATTGTTCGCAATTTAGAGTTCTGAGCAAAAAGTTATGATCATTTGAAATATCGCACGCGAAAGAGACACGATTAAAGAGAAGAACCATCAAGATGAGATTGGATGGATGAGATCGATACAACGGGTTTTTATTTAATAAAGAAAAAAAATAAAAAAAAGAAATATGAACCGGTTCAGAGTCCGGTCCGGTTCAGTTAAAAGCAAAAGAAAAAAATAAACCCTGCCCGAGCCAAAGCTCGGGCCTTCGTTCCAGAACAGAGGCGCTCGAGCTCTGCTCGAGCGCCGGCGAGGACTGTGACCGGTTGAGACGCCGGCGAGAATGGACGGCGGAGAGGCGAAGAATAAATATCTATTGAAAAAAAAAGTTCGAGCTCTGCCTGTGCCGGAGAAGAAGGCGAGGCTGGCGAAGACACTGGGTCATGATGGCGATGGAGCTCGAAACGGCGGTGCATAGGCATGCTCGACTGGGATTTGGTTGTGCAATTGGAGGAGTAAGAGGACTCTTTGGATTGAAATCGCCTATAAAAACAGACACGGCGGGAGAAATTGGAGAGCTTGAACGGAGGATTTTCAGGCCGGAAAAACAGAGCGTAGGAGAGGAAAACAGACCGGATTCCGATGCTGTTTCCACCGGATTCTGGTGGTATTTTGGTCAGAAGAGAGAGAGGGAGAAGTAGGCCGGAGGAGGGAAGAAAGCTGCGATATTTGGACTGAATTTTGGACTGATACAGTGCACAGCGAGTTGGGAGAGACGATGAATAGTGCGCAGTGAACAGTACCCGTGAATAGTATATTACAGTGAACAGTGTTTTTCGGTGAATAGTGAAAAATGACGCCAACAAATCAACAGCGTTCTCCTTGTCTGATGGCCGGCTAAATTCGCGTCTAAGGCGTAGATTAAGCCCTAGATTTGTGTTATTACTCTTGTTTGTTTTATTTAATACAGTTGATATGATTTTGCTTAATGCTATTTCATGAGTTTCTTTTGAGTGTTTGACCATAGACTTGATTGATATGCATGAAATTAGATCTTTTTAATTCCTATGCTTACCTAAAAGTAGGTTGGTGTTAATTCTATACCCGACCAAGGATAGGATCATTAGCCCAAATGATAATTCTATGCCCGACCAAGGATAGAATTATCTACATTAATTTATAGTGGATGAACTCTCGTGTCCGACCAAGAACGTGAGTGAATTCACTGTAATTTGTGTGTCTGACCATGAACACAAATTACCGTATCATGTCAATTTGAGCATAATAATAATTGAGAGTAGTAATTGCATATCTAGTGGTGGATTCTCTGCCTTGGCACTTCTCCATATTAATTAAATCCGATTTAAAGTAGTTAAATTTTATTGCTTTCTCTAGATTAATTAAAACTGTAAACTTTCTTTCAATTGAATTTGGTAAAATATTAATCCGTCCCTGAGGTTCGACAACCCTTTAATACTCACTGTAGTACAATTGCCTTGTGCACTTGCAAGGGTTTTAATTTTAAACGATCAGGGATCTCTAGGTGCATGTTTTTTCACTCCTCCGGTGAGATATCCAGCTCTGTTGCAACCGCCAATATGCATCTCCATGAGTTGAGACCGTAATTATTAATTGGTCTCATCCAGTGTCAAGTGTAATACCGATAGGAAATACAAAATTGTCTTGGTGGACAACAATATGCGGTGTTAGTGATGAGGTTGGTTCGGTTGATACACTTGTAGTGATGGTTATCAGACTCACATCAGATTAACGGTGGTGATATTTGGAATACGAACTTTGAAAAAAAAAGGTATATAAACTTAGAAAAAAAAAGGTATACGGACTTCCTTAGCATCCGATGCACTATGATACCATGTAAAATAATGGTTTCTGCGAATAATTATAAACTTTTGTATTCTTCTCTAAGTTGGATGCAATATATATATAGAATTACATCTTATAAAAAAATAATAAATATTTTTATATTTGAACATGAGGTCCGGTCGATTAACAAGATTCCTAGGATTAATTTCTAAATCAATCTAACTAACCAGATCATTAGGATTAATTACAAAATCAATTTAATCAATTATGCCCAACATACAGCCCATGCAGACACAATTGCAACTTGTTTATGTTTTTAGGTTGATACCAATCCGTATTCTTGTGGAATATGAAGGTCTAATATACACGTTGCCTACAGAAATGAGTTATGTCATGCGACTTGCCAGTCAATAGGCAGTAGATGCTGTTTTTCTTATTCATTGTAATTCTTTCTTTGAATAAACTGAATGCTGATGTCAACATTATCCACTATCCAACTGAATAAGAATTGATTTCATTAAATCTTTTATTTGCTAAAAAAATCCTTAATTTTCAATGTTTTGAGAAAATGTTTTTGCTCCTGCTGGTTGAGAAAATGATAGTCCTTGATTTCCTCATCATTTTAGGACAGCTGAAACAGTGGAAAAGAGGTTCCAAGCTAGTAAACTGCATTCCGGGTCAATCTTAGGTCCCACGCACGCAGGAAGTTCAGAAAAGAAAAAGGGGGAAAGCTGAAGTTCTTGACGCTGCTAGCGAAGCTGTGGCATGGCATGTTTTCAGAAACCAATTGTATGCATCAATGGATGCCTGACATCGGACTTCTCTTTTCCTTTAAAAAGTAAGATATCCTTCATTTAACTTTCAATGAGTATGCATTACTTATGTAAGCTGTAATTGTGGCCTCCATATAACTTTCAATTAGTATTCACCAGTTGTATAATGCATTTACTGCCATTGTGTTTGGTTTCCAGTTTTGGCAATGAAAGTTACTGACAGTTTTCGGTTGCATTCTATATATATGTCGGATTAAAAGAGGATAAACAATGATGGAGGATGAGCAAAAGAGTTAAGAAAGTGATGTTGGCCCACAGGGATTAACAAGTGGACGATTAGTCTCCCACGGTTCCAACTCCCATCCCATGTTGTAGCCAGCCCACCACCACCTACAACACTGATGTTGGATATCCACCATCCGTCTACAGTGGGGTGGGGTGGCTAAAACAAGTTAGTGTGAATTACTCACCCGTAACCTAAGCTTGTGATGTGTGGCCGTTGTAAATCCCTGATGGCATTGAGGGACGCGGTACTCTAAGAAAGCTGTTGCCCTGCCCATTTGAGATGGTCCCTGTGGACATGGTGCCAAAAAAAAAATGTCGAGACAGCAAAGACTCAAGACTCACACCAATGTTGGCACGGCGAAAACCCGTAGAGGTCCCAAGAGTGGTGAGGGGGGTGGCAAAACTATTAGTCTGCAGTTCACGGTAGTGCAGAACAACTTTTTTATACGTTCCTAAAGTTGTACATTTATTAGGAAAAGTCTTTTGTGCATAAATAAGCGTTTTAATGTATTCTGGTTGACAACAGATAATTGACCTATGCTTTAATTTGAATTAGCTATAGCCGTCAGCAGTTATTTTTGCAGACTGAATTTTTGGACAATGTGTATGGGATACAGATAAGAGAAAAACATGGGCCATGAATTATGATAATGGAAAGGAATAAACCATAGATTGTAACTTATCAGAAAGACATCAACTAGAATGGACTAAGATTCATGGACCTCAAAGTGTTTGGAGGAGGCAATTCTTGATTATGATTTTAATGTTCTAATATTTTGTGGTTTGAGACATTATTGCAACATTTGCATCATTTCTCGTCATAATTACATTGCACAAACTGAAGTCATAGACAGTCTCTGGCAAAATTGCGTGATTATATATGAAAATTTTGAAACATGCTAGTATGCATCCCTAACCCAAGAATGCTACTTCTGACATACAAATTCATATGGGAAGAAGTTGTGGTATTTGGTTACAAAACCATTGATCTTCTAGCAAAATCAGATTACCGTGCGCTATCCGATAAAATTAGCATTACTACAATGATGGGACATGCATGCAAGGGTTGGAGGATCAGAGGGGCAATTGTGAAATAACAAGGTTTCTCAAAAGTTCGAGTTTGCAAGAAAGGGTTATTGTCATATTTAACTCTACCAAACAGCAATCAATGAAGGGCGGTGGCCAAGTAATGCATGGTTTTTTCTTTTTTGATGTAATGAATTGAAATTTGATCGAAACTCCTTCAGCCGACTAAACTCAAGAGCTTTTTCCACATTACTTGGCGTCACTCGCCCTTTTCCTATATCACATGGAATCTTCAAAGAATTTCCATATCACCTAGAAATTAGACCTAAACTTTTCAAAATGCCCTTCTTTGGCCATAAAACATTTTAACCGATGGAATTCTTCATTTTTATTTGGCGAGGGCATTCCATTCGGAGGATGAGACTTTCCAGCGAAGCTCCGAATGTCGCGACGATCTAAACCAAAGTTGACGTCCGCCCACGCCTAGAAAAAAATTATGATCGCGGGATTTTGAAGTAAGAATAGTGGGGAAGCCTGCCCTACTACAACAATTGAGATGTACATGTAAAGAAATACATTTAACAGACACCAATTAGTGTTTGAACTGCTCGTAGACATCAAATAAGAGGATAAAAATGGGCAAATGCGTGCAATACTCGTCGGCGAGCGGCAAATACTATTTATATATTCGTCAATCACTACATGATGTCTCAATATCTTTCTGTGATCCTAATGAAATAGAAGTGGATGAAAAATAAGGAAGAACGAAAAAAAAAATAAGTGAGTTATGACATTTTAAAATTTACAATAAAATCATGTATTTATATACACGATTGCATTGCAGCCATTGCAGTCATGTGTAAAAGCACATGACTTCATTACAGTCGTGTATACAAGCACACGACTTGAATTTGAGTCGTGTATATCAACACACGATTTTACTGTAAACTTCAAAATATCATAACTCTCTCATTTTTTATCCGTTTTTGCCAGTTTTTTGCGTTCTTTCTTATTTTTCTTCCTCTTTATCCCCATGAGGATTGCCCAAATTTCTAAAATATATCTACCAGTGGATATGACAAATTTCCAAAGATGGAGCATGTAATGAAATCGTTATTAATTTCTTTTATGCCTCGCAAGCTCCTTCTTTGGAAATTTGTCATATTCACTAGTGGATGTGTTTTAGAAATTTAGGCAATCCTCACGAGGATAAAGAGGAAGAAAAATAAGGAAAAACGCAAAAAATGGGAAAAACGGATAAAAAATGAGAGTTATAACACTTTGAAGTTTGCAGCAAAATCATGTGCTCGTACACACGACTGCAATGGAGTCGTGTATAACACACAATTTTACTGCAAATTTCAAAATGTCATAACTCTTATTTTTTATTCATTTTTGCCTTTTTTTTTGCATTTGTCTTTATTTTTTCTCATTTTTATTCTCTTGAGGATATCCTAAATTTATTTTCACAAATTTTAGTTGGGCTGACTAATATATAAATAGAACTTGCCCCTCGCCGATGAAAATTTCAAGCATTTGCCATTTTTGTCTTCTTATTTGATATCAACGAGTGGTTCGAGCACCAATGGGTGCCCATTACATGTGTTTCTTTACATGTGCATCTCTACTTTTGTATTAGGGCGAACTTCCCCACTGCTTTTACCTCAAATACTCACGATCATAACTTTTTCTGGGCATGGGCGGGTGTCGACTTTGGTCTGGATCGCCACGACGTTTGGCACTTCATCGGAAAGCCTCATCTTCTGAGTGGAATGCTACTGGAATGCCCTCGCCGGGTAAAAGTGAAAAATTCCATCGGTCAAATTGTTTTAAGGCCAAAGAGGGGTATTTTCATTAGTTCAGGTCCTGTTTCGATGCTATATGACATTTTAGTAGAAAAATCAAGTAATATGGGAAGATGGGTAGTGGCGTCAAGTAATATGGAAAAAGCTCCTAAACTCAAACAAGGGCCCGCAGAGTGCATGAAATGTTGTATCGGCAATATATCGATATCGGCCCTCAACCGGTAAAATGATACAATGTAATATTGTTTTTTGATTTTTAAAATATCGCCGATATATCAGCAATATATCTGAAATTTATTTTTTAAAAAAAATAATCTACTTTCCCGTTTGTTTCCCATCCTATGCCAAGTGGAAGTATACCGGTTTAAAACAGAAATATATATTTTGAATTATATACATATTTTTAATACATATTTTAAAATATATGCTTGTTTAAATGAGTATTAAAAAAATAATCTACTTTCCCGTTTGTTTCCCATCCTATGCCAAGTGGAAGTATACCGGTTTAAAACGGAAATATATATTTTGAATTATATACATATTTTTAATACATATTTTAAAATTTATGCTTGTTTAAATGAGTATCACTCATTTTAGAAGTTATATTATAAAAATATACAGTAAAAATTAATTTTAGATAACCGATATTTTGTCTTTTAGTTGACCGATATTCGATACGCCATTCCTTGCCGTCCACTTTGCACGGCCGACACGCCGAAATTTTGTAGACTGGAGAAAGTATCTAGCGGGTCAGTTATACGAGACAGTTGTAGATAGGACTATTAGATGTTTACACCCTGTTTGGGAGCCTTTTTTTGGGCCTTTTCTTCACGGGCGTCAAATTTGGGGACCGGGGAAGGGCTGAAAACATGTTTAGCGCCGCCCACTTCCGCCAAATAATGTGCAGTCAAGTCCTTTCACAAAATGTTCCCAGGATTAATAAAACACCCCAGGCTATTTTGATTTGGAAAACACGGGCCCGTGGGGCTGAAAGGCGTTGGGGCTTTGGGACTATTTTTCCCTCATATGTTTCTTGTTTCCCCCACGGCTGGTGCGCCTGGCAACCGGCAGGGGGTGCTTCTGGCTCCTTCTCCCTCATGTCTTCTCCCTTCAGGGCTGGACGCAAGGGGTGGGTGCTTCTCGTTCAACCAGCAGTAGGAGCAACGTCTTCGATCGGCTCATCTCGTGTGCAACCTCCGTCCGGTAGATTGTCTCCCGTCAGTTCTCTTCAGTAGTTCTTCTTTTTCCGAGCTTTCCTGGTTAGTTTTCTCTAATCCCAATTCCCCATCCTCTTTATCACAATAGATATGTCTAAAACGTCAATCTTTTTGGATTTTCATTTCTATTTTTTTCTGCTAATTCAATGTAAATAGTGACTTTTCCTCATGTAAATAGTGACTTGTTCCTCATGAGTCGATTGTTGAATTTCCTTTTTTTTGCATTTTTTTGCAATGATAATTATTGTCCATATTGTACTGATCACTCTGGAGTTTGGTTTTATGAATTTGTCAATTGTAGTGGTTTTCTACATTGGAAAAATATTATACTGTAGTTCTAAAAAAGGTTTAGACATGAGTTCTCTATTTAGATCTGTTTTGGCTCAGGATTGGGAAGTTTTTGTGAAGAAACAGATTTGTTTTTCACTAAGTTGGTGAATGGTGAACTGATGGTGATAGTCATGGTTCTTTGAATGAAGTATTTTTGGTTTGGATGTGTATTCTTACCTTTTTTCCTATTTTTGGTTTGGATTAGATTTTGCAAATAATGGCTTTTTTCAAATAGTGGCCCTTTTCAGTTCCATACTTGTTCAAATAGTGGCTTTTTTTTTCTGTTAATTCAGTTCTAAACAGTTTGGGGGCAGATTTAGGAC
The DNA here is from genome assembly GCA_039654745.1 of Houttuynia cordata. Taxonomy (NCBI): domain Eukaryota; kingdom Viridiplantae; phylum Streptophyta; class Magnoliopsida; order Piperales; family Saururaceae; genus Houttuynia; species Houttuynia cordata. Next base: position 3,943,817 of record CM077513.1, on the reverse strand, counting down.
AAGAAATAGTTATCAATTCATTACTCAATTTACTTTTTGTTGTTGGTTATTTTGGTTGATTGATTGCTTGGAATGAGTGTGATAGTTCTAGTTAGATGAAGTAGTCTACAATGATCCATGCTTTATAGTTATTTTGGTTGATTTCATCCATTTGTTTTTCTAATTATCCTATTTATTGTTTCTTTTGTCATCATTGTCCTCTATGCTATGCTCAGAACTAGGATGGTATATTTGAGACTACTTGCATTACTTGAATGAATATGTGACATGGATGAATAAAAATTTATAGATGTCGAATTGTGGATCTAAAGGGGCAAATGAAAGGTTGGAGTGGAATCAAACACGTGTAGCCTTTTTTACCAAATTACTGGTTGACCAAAACCGCATTGGTAAAAGGGCATACGCTGGATGGTAACCCGAGGCATGGGCTGTGATGGTGACTGAATTTAACAAGAAGTTTAACTTGAGTATCACCTCAAAGCTCGAGTACAAGTCATGAAGGCAAATTATGGAGTTATAAAAAAAATATTTAACCAAAGTGGATTTGGTTTTGATCCAAATCAGAATACATTAAAGGCAGATGATGAAGTGTGGGATGCCTACATAAAGGTGATTAATTGTTAGTTTCAGTGTATATTATGAAATATACAATTAGACTCACACATAGAATATTTGTATAATAGAAAAATCCATATACAAAAGCATGGAGAGGAGTGGCAATTCCACTCTATAATGAATGGTATGAAATCTTTGAGGGCATGGCTACTTTTGCTATAGCTTCTTGAGCTTCAACATATCTTTGACATTCTTATGACCTTTGAAATGTCTCCCTCCTATAGGTTGTAAAGCTGATGGTAGTAGGCAACAAAGTAGTCTTCCTCCACCACCTTCAACTAATGAAATTGATGATGCATTTGCTATGCCATCTCCTTGTGCACATGTGAATCTCACACAAGATGTTAGTGGTGTTGATGTTACCAACACTTGTAGCCTTGATACTAATGCTGCCAACATTAAAGTTGGTAGAAAACGAGACATTTCAGCAATTTCTGAAAGGCTAAGAAGAAGATAGTGAAGGTTGCACCAAAGACATCCTTTGCAAATGCATTACTTACCGTGGCTGAGGAATGTAAAAAGGCTCCAGTTCCTTATTTTGACTCGATGATTGAACAATGCGTAAAGATAATTATGAGTATGAGGGAATTGTCTCTAGAAGAGAAAGCACGGGCTCTTGACATTGTAAGGCTCAACCATGCTTATACCGTATTCATCCACTTGGATGAAGAACACGTGTGATGTGGCTAAAAATGCACTTACAGAAATATTGGCATGGGCTATGGCAGAAGTAGGTTTTTTTGAACTAATAGTGTGTCATTTTTTGGGGGCTAAAGGGCATATATATTAGAAGATGATGTTTGTTTTTGTGTTTCATATTTTGGGGGCTAAAGGGCATGTATAGTGAAAGATGATGTATGGTATGTGTATCATTTTTTGGGGGCTAAAGGGCATATATGGTGTAAAGATGATGTATATTTCTTTGGATTTAGAAGATGGATAAAATACTTTTGCTAGGACTATGTTTCTACAAATGATGTAGATGATGGACAACGTGTTTGATGATGAGTATGACATGTGTATGTAAAACGTCATCTTTTGCTCAATCATACGATGACACTTGCGAAGTCTTCCTATGAACAAAGAAGAGGAAGTGGTTCAAGATAACGTGTAAGATATTCTATACTTACGGGTAAATGTTACATGCAAAAACTACTTCTAGGTAGACCAATAAGGTTTCGGGAGACTTGTCGCATGGATAAGAGTGCATTTTGGTTGTTATGCAATGTGATTAAGGAGACAAATCTCTTGAAAGAGAGTATTAGAGTTGACACTGAGGAGTAGTAATGACATGCCTTTATATTCTAGCAAATGGTGTAACTAGGGGTGCAAGTTTTGCGGGCCGGCCCGCAAGCCCGACCCTACCCGGCCCGTAAAACTACGGATATGGGCCAGGATTTTAAGGCACATGGTCGGGCCGGACCGCAAAATTTTAAGCCCGCTAAATTTAGGGCCGGGCTTGGGCCCAAATAAAAAAAAAACGGGCCAAGCCCGGAAGCCCGTAGGCCCATATACAGTATATACCAAATACCAAATTACCAATGCCCTTTTTCAATTTGCAAACCCTAGCTCGCTTGCCCTTTCCTCTCGTGGCCTCGTCAGCCATCACCTTCTCACCTCTTCTCCTCTCACGACCTCGTCGTCGGCCGTCGCCTTCTCGCCTCTTATCCTCTCGTGAGTCGTGACCTCATCGCCTTCTCGCCTCTTCAGCGGCTCAGCCTTGCGGCCGCCTTCTTGCCTCTCGTGCGGCTTATTCTTCCCCAGCCAGCCGCCGTCCTCCGTCGTCCCTCTTCTCCTTCTCTCATGTAGGCTTCAACCATATCTTCTTCTCTTCTTTTACTATTCTTGAATACTCTCTCTCTCTCTCTCTCCCCATTTTGTGGCTGGTTTCACCATGGATGAGCCCACAGTATAGCTAGCCCACCCCCCAAATGCATAAACGGTGAATACCCACCGACCATGCAATGGTGTGGGCTGGCTAAAACCTGGAGGGGTGAACTACTCATCCCATTTCCAAGCCTCTATTTTTTCAAGAACTAATGATGGTTTTAGTGCTTTTTGGTCATGTCTTGCAGTTGCAGAAAGGAAATAACTTTTGGATATGCTTCTTCGCTATATGTCCAGTGTGGTATGGGGTCTAAGGAGTGAGAACGCCTGTGATCTGGATTTGAGGTTCTCTCCTGTATCTACTAGACCAAGAAGGAGTTTCGGAGTGGAGATGGAACAGGTGAGGAAGGGAAAGGATGAGACAGTGTTTAAGCTTGGCCAGCAGCTGCAGGTTGCAGCTTCTTTGACAAAGCACAGTTCGATTGAGTGCAGGTATATGAATCTGCTCACTCAATTGGAATTTTTGGATGAACACGCCAATCAAAAGTTTGAGGTTCATTGTATGCTTCACACAGAAATTTCTACAAGTTGTTTTTGTTTAGATACTCCCTCAGTCCTTTATCAATTGTTCACATTTGAAAAATATGATATTAAGGGAAGCCAATAAAAATAGGAAAATTAAGATAGGACTCATAGGACATGAAATAGGACAATTAAGCTAGGACAACCTTTTTCGAGTCCAGACAATTAATGTAGGAGGGATGGGGTAGTATTCACTTTGGAGATAAAAGGATTTTCACTTCATATGAATCTGAGTAGCATGGGAATCAGGCTGCATTCTTTTGAAGAATTTTAGTAAAGATGTAGTTACAATGTTCATTGATTGTGTAGTTGTTTTGTAGAAAGGATGATTTGCCTGTTCGCGGGCTGTCTGATAAAATAGTTGGAGTCTTGGGAGGTGGACAGCTTGGTCGGATGCTTTGGATATTGGAACCAGATTTAAGGGAAGGTTATATTGCTTGTAGGCAATTTTACTCAATTATGTACTGCCTTCATGATCATAGTTAAGACTTGATATTGTCTCTTTACTATAGGTTTTATTTGTTGTGTCTGATTGTTGTTAAGTTTTTCCTTCATTTTTCATTGGCTGTCGATATTAAGGACATTTGAAATGGGTGTTAAGCTTTGTGATCCTTTACTTCGCCTTAATTTGTTATGTCTGATTGTTGTGCTAATATTTCTTCATTTTTTGGTTGTTGATGTCAAGGACATTTGAAATGGATGCCTCTTCCTTATCAAGTAATTTGGGACATGACAGTGAGACAAAGGCCTTGGTGGCAATGGTCAATGTCTTTGGGAAAGCTCTTTCACTTGAAGAAATTGCATCTGCTTATTGCAATGCTGGCCGCGATATTCGTGTGGCTGGGGAGATCCTTTCTAGCAAGTGTGACTTGCTGTAATTTTTACTTTTTTTGTAAATTTATTCTTGTCACTTGCTTCTCCACATGATGGATCTCATCTCATACAGTATTTGATTTCTTGTGCTTTCAGGTGATTGAGATATCAAACAATGAATATGAACCGTCTGAAAAAGACATCTTATATGCTGAAGGAGTTACCCCATGCAATGGTTTGGCTTTCATTGACTTCTCACTTGATGATAGGAGCCCAATGTCTAATACTTGTCCTGAAAAATTTGACTGCCCACCTCCAGTGACAAAGTAAATGAATATTTCCTATCTGTTTCGAGTAGTCACTTTGAAATGATCTATTACTCACTTTTGATGAATTCCTCTCATATGTATCAATTGATTCGTGTAAGTTCGAAGGGTTTGATTGAATGTTGCAAATGGCTGGAAATGTTTGAAGATGTCCGAGCTGTTATATTCTGTGTTTCTCTTAGCGACTATGATCAGGTGTCATCTCAAGGAACAGGTTCCTTGAAACAAAATGCTGATTAGCATAGATCTATTTGAAAGTGCAGTGGGGCCATTTCAGGAACTGTACAGTTTGTAGCATCTGCTTCAACTTTCCAATTTTGGGACTGCCTTCTATTAAACATCTAGTAATATCCAATGAGCTCAAGTAGTTGCTCATTCAGAGTACATGTTATACAAATAACTTTGACCCCATCGGCTCCGAGCCTCCAACAGCTCTCCTGGACACACTTCATTTCAGAAGAAGGCTGTTGAACCTAATTCCGAAGTAATGCAGTAGCTATTGATTGGTAATATGAATTCATTAACCATATGCTTAAGACATATATTGGTTTATATAATAAAACTAAGGTCCCGTTTGTTGCACCTCGGATCATGCGCATCGGCACGCAACATGCCTGGCCAATATCACGGACCATTAGATTCCAATTTAACTGCAAACGTTAATGCAAAGAACGAGCGGGTTTGAGTCACCCGCACACCTGTTATATTAATGTGAACCATCTAATCTCAATCCAAAGGCTCGCGGGGGCCAGTCACCGATGTGCATGGGGGTGGGGCACATATTAATTTTTTCCTTAAATTTATTTGCTCCATATCACGTCAATAGTCCGTGATTCTATTAACAATAAAACTAAAAAAACATTTTGCCTAGGGCCTTTACTGTATTGCGCCAGCCCTGGATTGAATAAGTCTCTGGGCCGTTTGGGGCGTGATTATAAGCAAATATCTACAGTGGACTTTCCAGATCCACTATAGCATTCATGTTTTTTCCATATCCAGTGTGAAACATTACCTGAGGTGTTTCAGCTGGATATGTTTTGCTTTTAATCACGCCCCAAACAGCCCCTTAACATCAAATATTACCATGTGTACAACAAGTATACAATCTCACGCTAATACACAAGAGGAGTCGACCTCCTTTCCCCCTCCAGGTTTGGCTCCTCCCTATTCCGCCCGCAGCTCCGGAAGTTTTTGAAATGTGATGTGATTTAGATAAGTATAATAGGTGAAATGTGATTTTAATTTTTACTTCCACCGAGTTTGAAGCTTGATACTTTTTTATCCCATCCATTCGAGATCCTGGAGGATGGGTGTTCATGTTTGATCTTGAATACTCGAATTTAAATGTAGGTTCGTGTCATTGGCAATTGGCAAGCAAATATCTGCTTTTTTCCTTTAAAATCGTACCACGCCAATGCAAAGAGTTCAAAATCCCATAAAGTTAAGCGTATAATACTGATAAATTGCATCAAATTGTTTGTTAAATTCTCTCTTTATATAGCGAATATGGTTGGAATTGTTTTTGCGATATACATTCCCATTTAACACGTGGTTTGCATGGCTCCCAAAGAAGTCACTAACATTGTCATGGAGATAGAGAGGTGGACAGTAGAAAGCACTTAAAAAGTAGAGGGTGCTGTCCGAGTAAACAGTACTATTTTGTATTGGGCCTATTGACCAAAGAACGGTAATTGGCAAATGAAAATGCTCTTCCTCCCGTTTTTTTTTCATGGCCACCTCACGTGCTAGTGTATTGTAATGCTATGGGTCCACTTTCCTTAGCACGTTAGCCATGATAAAAAAGCAGGAGATGTAGCTTACTCATTGGCAAACAATTCGATCCTAGCCACTGCGAGGAGCATGCAATCCCAACTGTACAATCCAAGAGTTCATCTAGGAAATTCACATGGGATGGAACTTGGAAGTCATGGATCTCCTTCGATCTTTTAAAACAAAAAAGATACCCAACACCAACATGGTTGTAATTTATTAACCTGCACATTCGGGCATGCAATATGGGCAGACGCTCCGCCCGGCTCAGATCGAAAGAATGTTGTACCGATGCAGGTCTCACGTGCATGCTCATACCAAATAGTATTTCATTATTAGTATTTTTTGATACAATCATTAGTATACTATAGTATTGAGATCGTCAATAACTTATCTACTAGAGACATTGGACTGAGAGAGACGATACAGTCAGCATCCTCCATAATTGGTTTGCCCATCACGTCCCTAGCTGTCACACACCCTTTCCTCGGCTCCTCTTTTTCAGTCATTCTCCTTGGGCTAGAACATAAACAAATGCATGTGTGTACAGAACTGAGCGCTCCAGGGCACCAATCCCAATTGGTTTGTAAATCCTTACGATGGTTGCATAACGCGGTATCATGTGATCAAAATCTTATGGTAGCGTTGGCCCCTAAGGGGCCGTTTGGGTCCTGAAAAAATCAGTCCACCTAACCTGAATCTAGGCTTTTGGATTGCCAAAAACTATTTGGGGGTTGATTGGGCATAACCAAGGGCCTGGAGGTGGATGAGTGGATAAAACTAGAAAAATCCACCATCCAGCTGATACATCTCTCAGCTGGACGTGAATAAAATCATTTGGTCAAAGGCAAATATCCAAGTCAAAGCACTGATGAGGTAATTTAACAAAAACAACATCTAACAACAAAGCCCTTAGGCACTGATGCCCTGATTTTAATCCATTATCCACAACATAAACAAAGAGCAGTGATAACCCTACATAGATTCCTACACATTTCCATACACAGCTGCTATGTATGGAAATGAGTGGGTGAGCTGATGTGACCCCACATCACCCCACATCAATTCACCCATTTATTTCCATACACACATGGTGTGTACGGAAAATGTGTAGGAATTTGATGTACAAATATCATTTCAATGAACAAAACGGCAAATTGCCAAATTCAGCCCTAAATTTGCCTCGTGAATCCAAGCCCATCATCAACTCTTCCTTGCCTGCGAAGGAGCACGATTGAGGGGCCATTTGGGGCGTGATAGATTATCCATAGTGGATATTTGGTTTTTATCACGCCCCAAACGGTCCCTGAATATCCCACCATCCAGCGTCATGCGGCAAGAGTCCCGCCAAATCCATCGTCCCACAGATCTCGCCTGGGTTCAGGGCAGGCTCCCCACATCTTTGAAAAAGGGCCAATGACACATCCTTTTGCATGGCAATGGCGATGGGCTGGGTCCCCATCTTTCGAGGTGTCATGTAAAGGCCGAAAACGACCCCCACGTTCCGCTCACACCTCTCCCTCTCAAATCTCACCTCACATGACATGCTCGACTTTTTCACCTTCATTTCCGATGCGCCATCTCTTTCCTTGTCCCTGGCATCTTTTCCTTCCGCACCAAGTTTACAAAGCAAGCCTATACATACCTGCCCATACGGCCATACCTCTTCTACAATATGTACCTGGACTAGACTAGATATTTTGCCTTGCGATCATAGTAGAAGAATCCATTTTCCTTCAATTGCTCTTAATTACGAAATATTTATGATGGGCCACCTTTTATTTACTGACAATGTTACTTAGAATAGAAAAAATAGGATATACAGCATCTTTTAGTAATTTACTTGTACCATTCTCGTTAGAATTCTGGAATGCATGTGGGAATTAAGGAAAAAGAATAGGAAAAACATGTGAATTGGACCACCGCGTCTCACTATCCAAATTTATTTGTTGACGTCCAACCGATTTTGGCATCTTGTTTCTTAACTATTTCTGGTAACTCAACATGATGCTAAAATAAATACTTATGTGTATGCAACCAACCATGGGACCCGTGGACCTATGTGAATTACGAAGTGCTTAAACTGAAGTTAGAAGCTGGGTTCAGCAGATTGCGGACGGATTAAAGGGAATTAGGTTCACTCGAATGATTGGCCTGCCACCACCCAAACTCACCGCTCATCTCTCTCTGCACTGCACCACAAAGGAGCATCTTTCTTATACGGTCATTATACCCGGGACAAAGTCTACAGTACCATATCCGTGCAAATGCCAGATAGCAACTGAACACGAACAAATAACAATACGTCCACACTTCTCCTTGTCAAAGAGATAGTGTCCTTAAAATGTAAAATAAAAACGAAAAAAAGAGGGCATCTTCTGATCAATAACATAGCAATACATTCCCAAAAGAACATGTTAATACCAATATACCATTGCTAATAAACAAAAAATACAGAAAATAAAATTGATAATTATATGCCCAAATCCCCAACCATGAGGACAAAGTAGCCATTAACAAAGTAAAAACGTTATAAATAAAGCTGCAACTCGAGTCAAGATGGTCAATTTTGCTCGCCTGTACTACTGTCGGGTACAACCCGGTGGGAAGTGGGAACGTACAATGTGTCACCTTTTTCTTGGACCCGTCAGCCTGACCAGTTTGGTCACCAAAATACATATACGTTACCACCAAATAGATTTTGCCACGTCACCAGAAAAAGCTAAAGATTCCTGAGTCCTCCGCCACGTGTCCCTTAGTCTGATCATATCAAAATTTACCCTCTTTCTTCCACTCAAGTGTTCTTTTCCTCCACACCACTCCTTAAAAACATGCTAATACAAAGATTACAAAACTCTAATCATTCCTTTGATTTTTCCTCCCCATTTAATGAATGCAGTAAAAATCTCAGGAAATCTGCCTTCACTTTTGTCGCTTTCCTTCGTCGGCATTCATCGGATCTGTTCTCGCCAGTCCATTCGCGATCAAACTTCAAAGTGATTCACAACCAGCAGGAAAGAAGACACACTCAACTCTGAAGGTAGTGGTACTGGTGGAGTCAGGAGGAGTCTTTACTTTAGTTTAGTTTAACAAAAAGAGATTCTTTTAAGACAGGGTTGGCTCATTCTCTTTTCTTTCCGTCTTTTCGACATTTTGGAGCTCCCTTTTTCACTTTTCCTTTTCCCCTTCTTCCTCCCTCCACTCCATCCATTCCCTTCTCTATGGTTTCCCGGCATTGTAAGCTTTTGGCGATTTGGTAACTGTGACAGGTTTTGAAGTGATTTCTGAGGTATTTCATCTTTTCCTTCGTTTTTTTTTTGGCAGTTTTGATGTAGCTGGAGCCCCACTGGGCTTGCATTTTGCCATAGTGGTTGGTACTTACTGCAAGTAGTTGCCGAGTCCTTTTCTGGTTCTCACATTTCTCGTTTGGCTTTTCTGCCTTCTGGAATCGCAGATTTGAGGTGATTATACTGTAGCTAGACTGGAACTAATCTGTGGCATTTTTTTGTTAGTTTTTTTGTGTGGCTTTTAGCTTTGTGAGGAGGAGGGGGGAGGAGGAGAAGAGGGAGGAAAATGGCAGGAGGACAGGCGCCGCCGCCGAAGCAGGAGGAGTTGCAGCCGCACCCTTCCAAGGACCAACTCCCCAACATTGCCTATTGCATCACTAGTCCTCCTCCATGGCGTGAGTTCTGCTTATCCAGCTTCTCCATTTTGCTTCAATGTTATAGATTATCTCTATCTTATTTAGCTGTATTTTACATATTTTCACTTACTTCCTGCTGTGAAGCTCGGCCTCGAGCTTAGGGTGTTGTATTTGCACAATGTTATTGCTGGATCTCTCACTTGATGCGAATTTTCTCTAGGTTTTCTAGCTTATTTTTATGAAGATTTTCAATCTCTAAAATGCCTTTTTCTGTATTTGTATTTTGTTTAAGCCGGACTTATTTACTGTTACACCGACATGTTCCTCTTGCAATTAGTTTGATACTTGTTTCTTTTTTTTAGCTTTTTATCTGTTACAGTTTTTGATTGGCTGATTATTTTGTAGTATTTTTTGTAATTCTATTTTGAGAGATGGAATCCATCCTGTTTTTGTGTTTCTCGTTTAAATGTTTTGCTTGTTTTTTATGAAGTGTAACTGATGATTTTTCCATTATCCGCTCTGGCCCTATGCTTTCGAGCATATATCTCGTGTGGAGCATGATAGAACAATCCTTATAGCCTATTATCACATTTTAATGTGTATGATTTTGAGTTTGATTTTTTCTCTCTTCCTATGAAACTCTTGTGCAGCGGAGGCGATTCTCCTTGGTTTCCAACATTTTTTGGTCATGCTTGGCACCACCGTTATCATTCCCACTGCTCTAGTTCCTCAGATGGGGGGTGGCAACGTAAGAACACAAAAAAATTATTTGTTTTCTTCTGTCTACTTCGCATTCTCTCTCGGCTGCTTATTTTAGTGCGCATCCTTTTTTTGGGACAGGATGAGAAAATAAGAGTGATCCAAACACTCCTGTTTGTTGCTGGTTTGAACACGCTTTTCCAATCTTTTTTTGGAACTCGGCTACCTGCAGTGATTGGAGGGTCATACACTTTTGTAGCACCTACCATTTCAATTATTCTGGCCAGTCGATACAGCACTACCATTGATCCTCATGATGTCGGAATTGCTATTCCTTGTGGTTGTCTAATTTTTATGATCATTATGCGTCATTGCTATAGAATTTTTTTTCCTGTCGTGCAGAAGTTCTTGAAAATCATGAGAGGTATCCAGGGGGCTCTAATTGTAGCTTCAACTCTCCAGATAATCATCGGTTTCAGTGGCCTCTGGCGTAATGTCACAAGGTAGGTTTAATAGCTCTTGCCTTTTTCAATATGGGATATGATTTTTATAGGATATGCATCTGTTAAGATTTAATTTGCATACTTTCCCTCTTTGTTCTGTTTTTCTTAGGTTTTTGAGTCCGCTTGCAGCAGTCCCATTGGTTTCTTTGGCTGGTTTTGGGCTTTATGAGCTTGGCTTCCCCGGGGTAATATAAATATATTGCAACACAAGAAAAAAATAAAGTGCTTTTATACATGATTATATTAGAAGTTGCATAATAACTTGTATTTATGCACTGTGGCATTTGTCTGTTTCCATGATTCCTTAGGTGGCAAAGTGTATTGAAATTGGGCTTCCCCAGTTGATTGCATTGATAATATTTTCTCAGGTAATGTAGATACTGAAATCAGTGTTGAATACCCAGTTCTTTTACTCACAGAACTTTACCAGTTATTTTCTTTTTATCCTGCCTCATGGGGCTTCTTATTCCCATTTATTGCACCTGGTATAATTCCCCAGGAATCTTGCAGTGTAGGTGGCATAGGCTTATTCCTTTCATGTGGATGCTCTATTATTGTGCTAGAATGTATTTGCTCATTTTGGAATCTTTCTGTGTAGTACATTCCACACGCCATTCATGCAAAAACTCCGGTCTTTGATCGGTTTGCTGTGATATTTTCTATTGCAATTGTTTGGGTTTATGCTCACCTCCTCACTGTGGGTGGGGCGTACAAGCATGCACCACCAAAGACACAAGCTCATTGTCGTACTGATCGCGCAGGACTTGTTAGTGCATCTCCATGGTATGTTATGTTTATTTTGTTCTCTTTTCATCTATGCTGTCATTCCTGTGATCAGCATTTCCTGCTGCATCATGTGCTTTTTCGTTTCTGGGCTTGTTTTGAAATAAAAGTTCTCTCTTGTCTGGCGATTTGTAGGATAAGAGTTCCATATCCTTTTCAGTGGGGTGCGCCAACATTTAATGCTGGTGAAGCTTTTGCTATGATGGTGGCTTCCTTTGTTGGTCTTGTTGAGGTATCATTTTAAATGTTTGCATTGACGAACGTAGTTGTATGATAGAAATGAATCATCACTTTTTCGTCCATGTGAAAATCAGATCATGGTTTCATTTATGATTTGCATTACCTATTGCTTCTGTAATAAATACTCACTTTTTTATGCAATAATTGCAGTCCACTGGAACTTTTATTGCTGTATCCAGGTATGCTAGTGCAACACCTATGCCGCCTTCTATCCTTAGTCGAGGGATTGGTTGGCAGGTATGAAATAAGTTGTCTATAACTCAACTCCTATTTATAAGATTTGAGAAAATTGTGCTACCAAAATATGTGAAATTCATTTTCAAACTTGATTATTTTAGTACCGTAATAAGTCAAAAGTCCACTTGTAAGTCAGACAATTCAGAACTGTCAGCTCGAGGAAGTGACATACGTGTTCTTACTGGCAAGTGTTCGTATAGTTGAATTTATTGGAAAATGGAATGAAAAGCTATTATCTAGCAAGGTATTTTTAGCATATTATCCTGTGCTTAGAATTTGTAGAGGGTGCAATTGTGATGCCGGAAAAACACCTCCATAACTTAAGAGGGCAGTGTTTTTTTGTCATCTTTTTGTATAAACCTTTTTTGATGGAAAAGAATAAAGGTGCTGCCATTATATCTGTTGTTAATATCTGGTATCATTATACTTTTCACAATTGGTATCATACTTGTAAGGAATGGAATGTGAAGTTATCCACATGTCAAAATTTCCTTTGGTTGAAACACAAATTTCCTGTTTTCCTATTTTTATTCAAAATTTAACGTCTTTTGTATGTTGACTTTTACACTTGTCAGTTATGTGCCTTTGGTTGATTAAGAATTTCTTATATTTTCAGGGTATTGCTATATTGTTGGATGGTTTGTTTGGAACTATTACAGGCTCTACAGTATCTGTGTAAGATATGCAAATTAGTTTCGTTTATTCTCGGCCTCTTTTTTGTTTGGGGGTATCTGTAGGTCCTTTTGGTTATCACTAACTAGATATTGGCTTGAAGAGCTGACGCCAGTCTATTGTTCTTCAGAGAAAATGCTGGTTTGCTGGCACTAACAAGAGTTGGTAGCCGGAGAGTCGTGCAAATATCAGCTGGATTTATGATATTTTTCTCTGTTCTTGGTGAGATTTATATTTCTAATATTGTCCATTGGGTCATATCGAGTAATAAGGAAGTTTTGAACTTTACTGATTTTAGTAGTCAAACTTAAGACTTGTCATGAACATGCTTGAAGGAAGCAGCCATACGATAACATTGAAAAGACTGTGCTGACTTCTCTATTAAGTCTGTTATAACTACGTACTAACTATTTTCATGGTTTTCAGGTAAATTTGGCGCAGTTTTTGCCTCAATCCCATTACCAATATTTGCAGCCTTATACTGTCTATTCTTTGCGTATGTGGGTATGTATTATTATAATTTACAGAGGCAATTATGTTTAATTTACTTAATTTGGTTGTCATGTATCTTTTCTGTGTTGGATTGTGTTAACAGGGTCAGGAGGGTTGAGCTTCCTTCAATTCTGCAATCTCAACAGCTTTAGAACAAAGTTCATTTTAGGTTTCTCTTTCTTCATGGGACTGTCAGTGCCACAGTACTTCAACGAGTATACTGCAGTTGCTGGATTTGGTCCAGTTCACACTTCTGCTAGATGGGTATTGTTATATTATCTCAAATTCGTTAAAACACTATATCCTGAATGCTTTTAAGGGGATAACCAGTAGTAGCATTCTAATTTGTTACTTCAAGTTTATTAAACATAAGATCCTCAATGCTTTTGAGCGCATTGCATATGCTAGCATACTGATTCATATCCTCTCTTCTGCTGCAGTTCAATGATATGGTAAATGTGATCTTCTCTTCAGAAGCTTTTGTAGCTGGTGTGGTAGCGTTCTTCTTGGACTGCACCCTCCATAGGAACGACAATGCAACAAGGAAAGATAGAGGTTATCATTGGTGGGATAAGTTCCGTTCATTTAAGACTGACACAAGGAGTGAGGAATTTTACTCTCTACCTTTCAATCTCAACAAGTTCTTCCCGTCAGTGTGATAAAATGCGCCAGGTGGTTTTAATTCTTTCTAGAGCTTTTTAGGCTGCATGTTGTATTTTCCATTTTTTGGTTCTCTCAGATCAGGATGGACAATTTAACCTGAAAAGAAAGCAAAATTCTCGTATCACGTGTAATCACAGATCTTTTACACGGGCTCCAGTATTGTCGATCTAATGGGTTGATAAGGGAATGAAAAATTGATGCGTTAGGCAACATGATACTGAAATTGTTTTCTCAATCTTATCTTCATCGTGTGGGAACTGGGTTTGAATTAGCCGTCTCCGGCAGAGTTGTAACTAATGGTGGACTGTTTTTTTGGTGTATTTCTGGTACGGTGGTCAGATTGTTAATTTCTTCGGTTTTTTATTGAACATCAACATACTAGAAGCTTTATTCTGCTTAATTAAGCTGTATTCCGCTTTGTAGTGAAGTCGAGTGGAAAGTTAAAATTCAAGGGAAAGTCGACTGCTATGAGAATCTCCTCTTGACGAGATTTTGGCGGGAAAGCAGAAAACCACTTTTTTCACATAAACTTAAGAAATGGTACTGGAGTCGCAAAATGCTTTAGCTGCTTCCATTGCGTAACCAAACATACAAATTCCTTTTATATAAAAAAAATACAGAAATTTACCGATAAAAGCTGCAACCAAACGACCCCAAGTCCCTCGCCATTTTCAAACTTCGTGCTTGCATATGGCAGCAAAGTGGGCACCACTTACACATTCGTGATGAGACTATACCATCAATTGATGTTACTGATCCAAAATACCTTAGCAATTAAGCAAGCAACTTGTGTTTCTACAATCAAAGTCACGCCCACCCAATTGGCCATTGCGACTCGTTCTTTTTGACAAGTCTCCAAACACGTGATATCGCTGGCAGTTCAGTTGCGGGAAATGTTTCGGTGACCACTTTTCAATATGATTAAAGGACCAAGGGCCATGTGGGCATGGTCTTGGAAAATTCCTTCCACGGCCCTATTCCCACATGGCTCTTGTGCTTTAATCTGGTATTGAAAATAGGTCAGGCTAGATGGACTCTTCATAGGGGTGTAAACGGACGGATTCAGATACGGACAAGGCATATTCGTAGCCGTCTGTTTAAGTGCGAACATCCATTTATGTCTGCCCGCAGCCGTCCATCACGGATGCAGACGGACATAGACACTATGATTGAAAACAAGAACAAAAGACACTATTTTTTTAACATATAAGGACACTATGCTTGAAAATAGGAGAAAATTTTCGATGAGATAAAGAATATTTCAGTTCCCGAAGCAAAAACAACACTTATACCAATTTTTTTTAAACGATCGTACTTTTTATCTAAAAAAGTTATGAACTTAGTTATTTTTTGATTAAAAAATAATTAACTTATATATATTAGTGGACACAGACGACTTCGGATACGGCTCTGTTATGTCCGTAGCCACGTCCGTGTCCGTGACTAAAAGGAAACAAGTATCCGTTTTAACATTAAGCGGTACACCCCAGTTGCCGTTTCTAGCCCTATGCCCAGATGGCCCTTGTGATTCTAATCTGGTCTTGAAAATGGGTCAGGTTAGATGGACTCTTCAGTTGCCGTTTCGCGCCTGCAGCATCGGTACCGCCGCGATTAGCCCACGGAGCAAGAGGAAATAAAGCGGGGCCCACTGCGCGGCGACAAATTAAACGGATCATGCGTGCTTGTGAATGTGACAACACGTCACATGCAGGCGGGCCCCATCCGTACCAGTTTAACTCCCCAGTTCTCCAACTTACGTGTTCAGGTACTTCCCTTTGAGTAATGCTATTCCTCCGCTTTTTTATCACGGCCAACCTCACGTAGCAGTGTGGTGAAATGAAATGAAGTGTGGAGGGCACGTGAGTTGGCCGTAAAAATAAAGCGGGAGAATAACCATTATTCACTTACCAAACGTCAAAACATCGCTGCCCGATCTGCCCCCTCCTTTAATTAAAAAATAGGAAAAAAACCCCTCTCGATCCTCACTCGTCTCTCGCCCGCATTTCCATCGCTTCCCGTCTCCTCCGCGCCGGTCGATCGCCGTCCCAATTCTCCGCAATCTCCGCTCCTCAGTAGCTCGCTTCAGATCCGATCTTACCGGGTGGTTTTGATTCCGCAATTCTGTGGAATTTGGAGGTGAATTGGACCTAATGATGGGGTTTTGATGGTTTTGGGATGAATCTAGGTGGTAGTGGTAGGGGGATTGGAGAGGATTAGGGTTTGTTTGGTGCAGCTAGGCCGGGATTCATGGTTCTCGCTGGAGCGCCTCGGAATAGAACCGGGAAGGATGCAAGGATATGCATGGGTGGGAAGGTGAGGGAGAGACACGGAAGCAGCACATGTTGCCGGGGCCGGCTGTCGTTTCCGCCCCTGTAGCTAATTCTCCTCCCATTGATTCCTTCTTCAAGGTTCATTTTCTGTGCCATCTCTTTTACATTTCCTATAGCGTTGTCTTGTTGGTTTGAATTGCGTTGGAATATTGGTGTCGATGTCCTATGGCCCTGGGCTGGCTGGGCTTATTTGTGATTCCGGATCTCGAAAGTGTAATTTGCACTATCTTGGATTAATTGACCATAGTGTTGTTATCATTTATAAGGATTATTTATTTGCACCGTCTTCTATGGCCTTTTGCCTGTTTAGCAATTCCACAAACTGAGGTTTTTAATTTGTTAGAGCTTAATTGAAGAAATTTATAAGACGCTTCTATTGGTGACTGCCAGCCAAGGAAGCACAGATGCGGATATGGGTGCGTCTATACGAATTGCCAAGATATGATAGGGGGGAGACACTTGTATTACAATGTCAGTTTTTTATATTTCCTCCAGTCCACATTAATAGTTTGATTTGGTTTTTGAATATGGACTAGTTTTGTTCGTCTTGAAAAACTAATTTGGCTATCAATATGCAATGGAGGGATTATAGTTTTAGGTATATTTTAGGTCAGTTGTATTAAAAGCATAATTACAATGAGAAATGTAGCTATACATCTAAAATGCAGTCATAATTGCCTCATTTTTTGGTGCAAGTTTCTTCCAGAAAGAGTAATATACTCCCTTCATTTCATAATAATAGTCTAATTTAGGATTTGGGTTATTTTTAAGAAAAAATGGGTCCACAACTCTCACAATTGTCTTATAGTGGTCTCCTTCATACCCATATCTAATAATGGTGTGATAATCACGTGGGTAACGAACTCAACAGCCATTTATCCAATCAAATCACGGTGAGAAGCTAATAAGATGCCAAATTAGGCAAATAGGACTGTCAATTTGGAACAAAAAATTTCTCCAAATTGAAATATAAGAAGAGAATTTGGAGTATAGTTTTAGAATCGTCCTACGTGAACTTTTGAGCAGAATGCACATGCTTCCAAGTCATGTGGCATATGTTTACCGTTTGTTTCATGTTTTCCTTAGAAAGGATCTAATAAGTCATTTATAGTTGGTGTCTGATATGAAAAGTAGGATACACAGGCAACTGTATTGAATGGGGGACACGGGTCCAATACAGATATGATACAGGTACAGCGCCTGCTTTGAGGAGGATTTGTGCTTCCTAACTGCATGCTTTGCGGTGAATAGGCTATTGCTTATTTTGAAAGTGGTGATTGTTTTAGTAATTATTTGTCATTGTAAATGGCCTATTAGTGAAATAGATGATAATTGTTCATGTCCATTGACTGAAACGAGCCCCTAAAGTTTGAGTTTTTTTCACACTGCAAATATGGTAAGTTTTTGCTTATTTAGAAAGTAGACCAACTCAAACAAGGAAATGCTCGTGAAAGATGTGTTTTGGACTGAATGAAGCATAAAAGTTGTGGTGGATAGATGGCTGTTTAAGTATCACATACAGTTTCTGTTTCTGGATGGTCATCAGTTTGTGGGGCCTGAGATGCTGCAGAAAAAGGTGGTTTGTGTGTGGCTTTTGTTATGAAAGCAATTATGTTTATTTTTATAGTCGTAAAGATTAGGAAATGACTCCAATTTTTGTCATAGTTTGTTAGAATCTCTTCATGTTTGTGCTGAATTACGCTCTCTTGTTCTCTTTCTTTCTTGAAACATAAGGAGGGGCGCCAGATTAGTGTTGGTGACTGTGCTCTTTTCCGTGCTGGAGAGTCCCCACCATTCATAGGAATTATTGGTTGGTTGTCGTCAGACAAAGGCGATAATTGTCTTAAACTAGGTGTGAATTGGCTTTACCGACCAGCAGATGTGAAGCTTAGCAAAGGCGTTTTGCTAGAAACAGCACCTAACGAAATTTTCTACTCATTTCACAAGGATGAGATACCAGCTTCGTCATTGCTCCATCCATGTAAAGTCGCTTTTCTTCGTAAAGATGTGGAACTTCCGTCTAGCATATCATCATTTGTATGCAGGAGAGTGTATGACATTGCAAACAAATGTTTATGGTGGTTGACTGACAAAGATTATATTAATGTAAGGACTGTCTGTTTCTTGCTTTTGGTATTTTATGTGTTGCCAGTTTTACACACTAAAATGTCTGTTTTAAATAATATTCTGTTCTTTTGCTCAATTAGGAACACCAGGAGGAAGTAGATCACCTATTAGATAAAACACGACTCGAAATGCATGCAGCAGTGCACTCAGAGGGACGGTCTCCAAAATCTTTGAATAGTCCATCATCCACCACCCAGCAATTGAAGCTCAGTTCAGATAATAGTGTACAGAACAGCTCCACCTCATTTACACAAAGCAAGGGTAGGAAGAGGGAAAGAGGTGATCCAAGCTCTGAGCTGAGCAAGCGAGAGAGAGCAACAAAAATAGATCACGAGGAATCTAGTATTTCCACACCGGAAAGTTCAGTGAAACTTGATATTGCAAAAATAACGGACAAAGAGGGAGGTCTTACAAGCTTTGAGGGTGTGGAAAAACTGGTGCATCGTATGCAACTTGACAAAATGGAAAAGAAAGTAGGTTTAACAGATCGATTGATGTTTGCTGATGTGATTGCTACAACAGACAGATATGAGTGCCTTGGTTGGTTTGTGCAACTGGGAGGAGTTCCTGTCCTTAATGATTGGCTCCAAGAGGCACATAAGGGGAAGAGTGGTGATGGTACTAGCCCCAAAGAAAGTGATAAATGCGTTGATGAGTTGCTTTTAGCTCTGCTCCGTGCACTTGATAAATTACCTGTTAATCTTAATGCTTTGCAGTCTTGTCATGTTGGGAGATCTGTAAATCACCTGCGCAGTCATAAAAATATAGATATACAGAAGAAAGCTAGAGGTTTAGTTGATACATGGAAGAAACGTGTTGAAGCAGAAATGAAGATGAATGATGCCAAGTCTGGACCTTGCCAGCAAGTCTCTTGGTCTGGAAAACCTGTCCTGTCTGAAGCCTCTCATGGTGGAAATAGACGACTGGTGTCATCCTCTGATACTGGTGTGAAGAGCTCTGTTACATCATCTCCTTCTGCGTCCAAAGTGGTGTCTGTAAAGCTAGGCCAGGCAGATCCCGTTGTCAAGTCTGCATCTGCATCCTTAGAGTCAGTACAATGTTCCTCGTTGCTGCCACCATCAATAACAGTGGGATCGAGAGGGGGCGCTGATACGCCAGTGACACCCATAAAAGAGGAGAAGAGTAGCAGTTCAAATAACAATCATTCTTGTGCAAGTGATCATGCCAGAACTGTTGGTTCTGCTGGGAAGGAGGACATGAGGAGCTCAACTGCGGGGTCTGTTGATAATAATAAAAGTTCTACTGCTTCTTCTCGTTGTCGGAAGTTGATAAATGGTTCTGTGGGCTCCAATGTTACTGGAGCACAAAAGGATACTCATAATGCCAAATCTGCAACCTGTAACAAGAATGCTCCACAAGACAAATCAACTCTTTCTGGATTGTCGTGCGAAAAGGCCATTGATGTGCCAGTTGCAGATAATGGAAATGGTCACAGGGTTATTGTTAGACTTCCCAACCCTGGTAGGAACCCTGTTCAGACTCCAAGCGGCGGTTTTTCTGAAGAACCTTTTGTCTTGGGGAGTGGCGTTTCCTCTCCTAGCCTTTCCGAGAAACAGCAACAACATGCTTTGAATGTAAGGGGGAAGACTGATGCGTGTAGGTCTTCTGATGCTGTTAATGTGGAGAATGAAGCACGGCAAAGTAGTGAAGTGAACGAAGAGGGTGACAAGTCCCCAGTTGCTCTTCCAAATGATGAGGAAAGCAGGATTACTGAAGAAAGTTCAGAGATAATGGATGAGGTTAGGGCAACATCATCTGAAAATGAAAAAGGTGTTAATTTGGTTGAACTAAAATCTGGGAGACGGTTTGAATCTAACTATAGCTCAATGAATGCTTTGATCGAAAGTTGTGTGAAATGCTCTGAAGCAGATGATGCAATTTTGCCTGAGGGTGATGATATGGGAATGAATCTCCTTGCCAGTGTGGCCACAGGGGAAATGTCCAGATCTGAATTAAATTCTCCTACTGGATCTCCTCAGATGAACTCATTACCATTGGAGGAATCTGCAACAGCAAATGATAATGTTCACGATGAGAATAGTAATCATAAAAACAGTAATGGTGCTGATAACAATAGTAATGATGCTGAGTTGAAGTTATTCCATGTTGGTGCCATGACTAAAGCTGAAGATATGATTGATGCGTGTACAAAAATTGTTTCACAGGAAGAGAGTGAATTGCTGCTCAGTGGCTTGCGTGCAGTTGCTGATTATAGTATTTCAGCTGAGAGTAAGAATGATCATCCTTCCCCTGGGCACAAACCCCATCATCTGGAACAAAATGAAGAAATCGTTGCTTCCAATGTTGTTTCACTATCTGACAATAAAACTGGTGAAACATCTGATCATGCGTTAAAGTCAAGTCAGACAGACCTGGCATTTGAGAAACCTTCTTTTGCAGGTGTGAAGAAAGATGACTCTAAGGGTGAAGGGACTCTTCAAATGCGTGTAGAAAACGAAATTTGCATCAGTGGGGAGAATAATGGAAGCTTTACTGATCTGGGAGGAAAACGAAAATTTACTTCTTCCCTTCAAAATAAGATGGCTGACCAAATCCAGGTGGAGATTGAGGACAACACCATAAAGACTCTGCAATCTAACCTTGTTTCTCGTCCTGCATGTGATGAATGTGACGTTGATGAATCGGATAAAAAAGCTGGGGTAAAGAGTGCTGTAAATTTAAAGGTATGTGCACCTTTGAAGGAAGATAGCATAGACATGAATCCGAGGCATGAAGGTTCAATTAAGCTAGAATCGCAACTCCCTGATGCCAGGAATTACGTGGATGCTTCAGATAAATGTGCCAATGCACAGGCCCGCTCTGGGGCAGAGAAGGATGAAAGTGAAATTATTCTTGAAAAGAAAAATACATCAAAAAGGATGAGATCTTTTGAGCCAGCTGATGCTCAGAAGAAGCCAGAAAAGACCATCGGTGGTTTTGCAGCCTTTGATAATATCCAAGAGAAAAAAAATAAAGGTGGCAGAAAGTCCGCGGAGGTGCTGGTGGACAACAAGGAGGAATCATCACCACAGGTGCTATCTCGGAAACCTTTGGAATCTAGCAAGTCAAATCCTCAAGCAGAAGGCAAAAAGGAGGGCGATCTTAAACCTGAAGTTTCTGAAGCTGTATCAGGCACAAATGCAAAGCTTACATTTGATTTGAATGAAGGTTTTACATTGGAGGATGGGAACCATCAAGGAGACTTGACTGGTACAGCAAAACCACCTTCTGCTACTAATTTGTCTAGTTCGTTGGGGCTTTCTTCTTCTTTAATGTCTGTTAATCTCCAGCATGCTTCCATCACGGTGGCAGCTCCAGCAAAAGGACCTTTTGTTCCTCCTGAAGACTTACTGAGAAGCAAAGGGGAGCTCGGATGGAAGGGTTCAGCTGCTACTAGTGCTTTCAGACGAGCTGAACCTAGGAAAGCTTTAGATATTCCTCTTGCTGCAGCTGAAGTCTCTAATTCTGATGCTGGTTTAGAGAAACCGGGTCGCCTTTTATTGGATATAGATCTAAATGTGCCTGATGAGAGAGTTTTGGAAGATATGGGTTTTAAAAGCTCAGTACCTGCAGGAGGATCTCAGCTAGGGCCTGATACTAAGCTTGCATCCCATCGGTTTAGTGGAGGACTGGATCTTGATTTGAACAGAGTAGATGAATGTGTTGAACAGAAGTCAGCTGGAACTAGTGGAAGATTGGACATACCACCAGTGACGGGAAGGCCGCCATCATCAAGTGGCTTCCGACATGGCGAGGCCAATGTTGCAAGGACTTTTGATTTAAACAATGGTCCTGGTCCTGAAGATGTGAGTGGTGTTGAAGCAGTCAGTCGTTCTCAACATCAGTTTAAAAACAATATGCCTTCTCTTTCTTCTATTCCCGGTGTGAAGAATAACCAAGAGTTGGGATGCCTGAATTCATGGTTCCCACCTGGGAATCCTTACTCTGCCGTGCCCATCCAATCTTTTTTGCCTGATGGAGGAGAACAGCATCCTTATTCTATAGTTTCAACTGCAGGGACACACCAAAGAATACTGGCATCTGCCGCGGGAGGATCCTTTGGAGGTGAACTCTACAGAGGTCCCTTGCTATCCTCTTCTATGCCATTTGCAGCTGTCTCTGCACCATTCCCGTATGGAGGTTTCCCATTTGGCTCCAGTTACCCCTTGCCATCCACTTCTTTCTCTGGCGGGTCACCAACATTAGTGGATTCTTCATCAGGTGGAGGTTCTTCCTTTCCTTCAGTGCCATCACAATTGTTGGGACCTGTAGGTGCTGTCACGTCCGCATATCCAAGACCATACATGGTAAGCCTTCCTGACGGTGGTACTGGAGCTGAAAATAGTCGAAAGTGGAGTCAACATGGATTAGATCTAAATACTGGTCCTGGTAACCCTGACCTGGAAGGGAGAGATGAAAGATTACCTTTGTCTTCGTTAAGGCAGCTCTCAGTTTCTAGTTCTCAGCCGCTGGCTGAAGAGCAAGCAAAGATATATCAGAAGGCAAAACGGAAGGAGCCTGAAGGAGGTTGGGATGTTGAAAGATTCATTTTCAAGCAACCATCATGGCAATAGGAAAGATAGATCTGTAGAGATGGTTCAAGCTACAATACAGCTCAGTGAGGCACCAAATTATTCTGCAGAGCTCTTGTGTTATATTTTGATGTGAATGATTGAAAATGTTGTTGCTGTTTGTAGGTAATATTAGCCTATGGCGCTCAAGGATGAGGCTACAGAGGCTACACCTTCAAATGCAGGCCATAGAGTAAGTGGCGGAAGTCTACTTCTCATTATCTTTGGTCTCTCTAATTATGCCCAATGGCTGTCATATGTGCACATAAATTTGATTTCTGTGGAAGGTGAAGAAAGATCTTCACTCTTTGTAATCTTCCTGTAAATGTCAAGATCAACTTTTTGCTGAATAAGTCTTTTCCATAAACTGGAGAATTGTTTTGTTTTTTTCCAGCTCCTAGCTGGAAAAGATATTGCCGAGCCAGACAAGGCAAAAGAATATAAGTTGCCTGGCCACTGGTCTTGAATTCGGTAGACGGCTGAAAAGTGGGATGCGTTCATATGATCTCCCTACACAGAGACTAGAGTAGAGATGTAGCCGACTGCAACATTTTGGGAAAAGGCGCTTCTTGATTGTTATCATGATCTACATGCACAAAGAGACTTGGCAGGTGGAAATTTTTATTTGGGAAATGCATGTCTTTTGGCTGGTTGGATCCTCTGTATGGATATAAATTCTGGCCGGGATTTTGCCTTTTTGAAGATGAATATCCACGGTAGATATTAACAGGAGATGCATGTTGCCTTGTGGCGCTGGTTTGTCCACTTTTGCTGGTGGCCCTGTGCCTTTGGCACAGAGTTCAGAATATGTATTGAACTGCGCCGAACTAGATGACTGGGTTGAAGGATTTCTTTTACAGCCTTTATTACCTTTTTTTCTCTCTAAAATGTTCATTTATTTTAGTGTTTAATATTTGGTTTTGCAATAGTGTATTTATATTCATTTAAGAAAAATTGGTGTTATGGTAGATTCAGTAGTATTTTTCATGTTTGATATTTGGTCTCGCAATCGTGTATGACTTTAAGAAAATTGGTCTTGCAATTGTGTATTTCTACTCTTTTAATAAGTGTAAGCAATACTCCTAATGCTCCAGTAAGACCATTTTATCGTTTTACTTGCATTAGCGTTTAAATATTATATGTTGATGGTGGCTGTGTTTCATCTTTCTTCAACTTAGAATTTGTTTTTCAGTGGACACATTTAATGAATTGGAACCTGCGACAAAGTGAATGTAATTGACTGTGCTTTGTTCTCGATGAAAGGTTTCAAAAAGTGCGTTATAGAAAAAAGTGCGTGTGACTTGTTCTCTGGTAAATAGTTGCCGGATGAGCGTGGACCAATATGCTCCAACTGGAGCTGTGGCACGATCGCAGGCTCGAAGAACTGTGGCAAGTACGGGAAAGAGGACGAGGATTTCCTGTTCTGGAGATGGAAGCCAAATGACTGCGAATTAAACGAGGTTCGACCCTAGGGAGTTTCTGGAGTTGGTTCGAGGGAAGAAGGTAGCATTTATTGGCGACTCGGTTGCTCGCAACCAAATGGAGTCTCTCCTCTGTCTGTTGTCTCAGGTATGATTTCTTCTTCTAGGGATTTCTCCCCTGATCCTTCTGCCATGGCTTCGTTAATGGAAAATAAAGAAGCCACACAGAGTTATTCATAATCATAATCATAATCAATTAGCGCCTTTTCCCAACTATTTGGGGTCGGCGACACGGATCCTACTCCTCCATTCCAACCTGTTTTAGGCTACCTCTTTTAGATAACAAAGTCAAATCATTTTTTATTAACAGAGTTATTAAGCTACTAAAATCCTATTTATGGACATCTAGAGCCGACTCTCTCTCTTACACTGTTACTCGCACAAGTATACATGAACATGGCATGGGTGTTGCCAACAACAACATACATGAACATGGGGTGTATATTCATTTTTTTCTTTACGTATACAGAGTATATATACAGATATTCATGGAGGAATGGAGGATAATAATCTGTCTGTAATACATATTTAGGTGGAAGTTATAAGAGTAGTTTACAAAGACAAAGACGACTGATTTCGGACATGGCACTTCCTGTCCTACGACTTCACCCTGATGGTCCGATGGACCAAATTCCTGGTTGCCGCCTACGAGAGAGTCATCAACGGCACCTACGTGCAGCTGGACCAGGTCGACCTCAACTAGGCCACCAACCTGGCTGACCTCGACTACGCCGTCATCTCCGACGGCCACTAATTCTTCCACAAGCCTACCTCTACCAAAAGACCCAGCTTGTGGGCTGCGACGAGCCCAAAATAGCCAAGCCTACGCAGTGAGTTGGGCCTTCCAAACCGCTCTGGAGTTCATTGGCCACTGCCAAGACTGCAAGCCGCTGGCCGTCTTCGTGAGGACCATCTCGCCGGCACACTTCGAGCATGGGAGCTGGAACACTGGCGGAAAGTCCAACAAAACCCACCTGGCGAGTCTGGAAGAAGTGCAACACCTAGGAGTGAGTGAGTGAGTGGGAAATGAGCAGAGTTCAGGTGGAAGTGGCGGAGAAGGGATGGAAGAATAGTGGCGGGAAGAGACTTGGGGTGTTGGACGTGACACAGGTGATGAGGATGCGACCGGACGGGCACCCGGACAGTCACTGGAACAACCAGTGAATGGGTGGCTACCATGACTGTGTGCACTGGTGCCTGCCAGGACTTATTGATACCTGGAGCGAGTTGTTGCTGGAGTTGCTCAAGAGGGATCGACAACCATCATATACCCTTCTTTAAAAGATGAGTTCCAAAAAATTTCTACTTTTGTTTCATGTACTCATATTATTGAACCCTCCATATATACAAATCATTCAATAATCAGGCAAATAGAGTTCCTTCAAAATAAGCTTATATTGTTTATCAAAAGAATAAGCATATATTTGTTGGCCTTTACAATAAAAATATGTAATCAACTTCCAACCGATATTTTGTATAGACTACATGAAAAAAGATATATGATGAATTTCAATAAATGGCAGAGATATGACAAATTATGGTGTCTTTTTGTATCCAAGCTGATTTGCGGTCAAAGAAGACCCAAATTGTATATTTTCTTTTGCAATTCTTTTCTGAAACATATCAAGATTTGTCCTCTACTCCGGCCGGCCTTTGTAACTGATGACTCTTCAATTATACCAAATCCATCTGCACGGTTATCAGCTCATGGAGGCTTGGGATTTTTTCCCCTGATGTTGTATAGGATGTAATCCTGAATTCATTCTAAGCTCATGCAGGATTAATATTAAGAGGATGTGCATCAATCAAATCGAACAATTCATCTCCCACACCAAAACCGAGCATCTTTGCCATGTCTCTTGTTTTCATTTCAGGCTTCGTAATCTTTTGTTGCTTCAACCAATAGTCGACAATAAAAACTTTCTTCATCGTGAACAGCTCTAAAGTTTCAGGGTTGAATACATCACCAGATCTCATACTCATCTGCCGTTCCAGATAATATTGTTTAAGACAATTGTGCCCAATTGATCAACAGCCATAAAAAGATAGTAGCAAGTCTTCTCATAGCAGAGTGTTCACAAGAAGTAAGACAGGTTCTCTTCATGGCTTCATGCCAACATTCAGCAATGAGCCATGAACAGTAAAAAATTGGACTTTCCCAATAAAATGTAAAAGATGGCGATGAATTTTCAACAAAGATTCTGAGAATAAGTTCACATTCTCAGTATAGTGCGCAGCATCGCAATCACATATGTTTGCTCGCGGTAAGGGGAAGGTCCATGATTCAAACAAGATTCGTACAATGGCAACTTGTTTTACATCATTAAAATGTAGGGTTTGCAATTTCAAACCAGATTTTCACGAGATGAGATGGCAAGTCGTCATTAGTTATGTCTCATCCCCTAACATTTAGCTTAAGCTATCTAAAAACTAAGGATATACAGAAGAATTAGTCTGAAATTACCTGATGAGGAACCAGCATTGCCGCATAACGAGCAAGCTCTCCACCTCTCCAGTCCAAAACAACAGGCAACCACGGATAGCAAGCGTCAAGCCTCACAAACCATAGCATTATATCTGGAAACTCCGAAAGTTCACGAAGATCATCAGGGTCCTCCCTCTCCTAATTTATCTTAAATCCCACAGTACGCTCCAAAAGATCTTTAGGTTCCACCAAACTATCATCTGTACCCATCAATAGCAAATTGATACATCACTTAATTTCTAAAGTAACAGCTCTAAAAAATGATTCAATCAAACTTAGGGACAAATTTTCATCTAAATTGATCACTGACAAAATGTTTACACCACATTTCTTTGATGCAAGTATGTAACAGATGGACGAAAATATAGAATTAAGCAAACTAAATATGCGAGCTTGTATACTACCATGAGAGGCAGATATGCTTGGTATTCGAGCGGTAAAGGGTGAGAGGTGAAGGCGGCGGATAATGTCATTGTTGATAACAATCTCGAAACGGCCTTGAGAGGAAAAGCAAGGGAGGTGGAGCTCCGTTAGTTAAAATCATTTAACTGACTTTGTTTCATCATAAAACAATTCGATAAGTTAGCAATAACACATGAAGCAGTAAAAGATCACTTTTCTACATAAAATATTTATAACTCGGTTCAACGAAGTGCGTTTGTAGTCCAACGGTTAGGATAATTGCCTTCCAAGCAATAGACCCGGGTTCGACTCCCGGCAGACGCAATCTCCTACGAGGAAAATCATGTTTTGTGAAACTCTGCTGCTTGTATAAAAAAACTTGATAAAATTTTATGAGCCAGCCAAAGGATACAACAAAGCTGGAGTAGCTCAGTTGGTTAGAGCGTGTGGCTGTTAACCACAAGGTCGAAGGTTCAAGCCCTTCTTCTAGCGCATTGCATTTTCTCGTTGTTTTTTATACTCCGTCTTTTAATGTTTCACATTTGCTTTTCCAAAATAAAATAGGACACTTAATATGGACATATCACTTAAATATGAGCAGCCATTTCCCTTACCAGGCAAACGCTCTAGAATTAGATGCAAGTTTAAAATTGCTCTTGTCCGTGCGTCTATCTCAATTTTGTAAAAGGGTGAGTGTGTAGTCTGCCACCCAATTTGGGGCCATTCCACGGAAGAATTATTGTATGCAAGTTGTTGAAATACTGTCACACATGCTATCCGCCTGCGCTCAGCTAACATAAGGTGTGGTCAGTGGTGTGGCACAGTATACACCCACATGTGATCAGTAGCACACACTCATTATTTATTTATTTTTTTGGTATACACTCATAATTTTTAAGGAAATGACAAACACTACAAAGAGATAACACAGACAGAGCCACATCTTTTGACATGAGACAACAACAAATCTTTGTATCATTCTTTCTGAGATTCCCTTTTTTCGTTTGTAATAAATTCTCTCTTGCGATTATTTTCTTTAATGAAAAAGATAATTCTTTTCTTTCTTTTTAGTGGATGTCTCTCTCTCTTGCGATACACTCCCTGCTTTCTCATGTATTATACAATATTATAGTTCCTCATGCACAATTAATCTTTTATTGTATAATATTATTGAACTTAGCCAACCGTGTCACTGGTGTGGAAAAGAAATTAATGCGGCGATGACATAAATGAGATGAGGCCAATCACATAAAAGAGGCTGATCAATGAGGAAGCGAATGTCCATATTCAACTAGTTCCGACAACAAAGGAGACAACAAAACACATGTGCAATTATCTGCACAAAACAATTACACAGACAAAGCGACGTTGACATCAGATATAAACTAGACATCCTCTCATGTCCATCATCCACCATCCCTTTAGGAATGAAACACACAAGAATACCCTGCACTGAGCATAAACAAGATTCCCATCAGATTAAAAGCACAAAAACTTTCATCATCTAAACAAAGAGATACGTACATGGATAATGTCTAGATAACCAATGCATGAGCAACAAGTGAAAGTAGATGCATGAAGTGAGGATTTGAAATGTGCTGCATGTAATACTCACGTACATGCAGATCTAGGAGCAAGTGAAGCCAGCCGGAGGAGTCTTGCCGCAGGTGACAAGGAGCTGTAGGGCAAGAGGGACAGCAAGGTTGAGGTTGAGGAGCTTGGCTTTGATGGTGGTGCAAAGGCAGACAGCAGCGTCAAGCTCCACAAGGCCCTCAAGCAGCGGGCAGCAAGTTTTAGTTGCTTTGCCAATGTTGAGATGGATTAAACCTCCGAGCAGGTCCACACATGCTCCCAACTTGACAGTGTCAGCTGGGCAGGTCTTCTTCTTTGCCGGAGGGGCGCAGCCGGGCTTGGTGCTTGGGCCAGTCACGGGCGGGACAGTTACAGGTGGTAGAGTGACAGGAGGGAGGGTGACCGGAGGGAGAGTCACCGGCGGGAGGGTCACAGGTGGTTTGACGACGGGAGGGAGGGTCACCGGAGGGAGGGTTACCGGCGGGAGGGTCACAGGTGGTTTGACGACGGGAGGGAGGGTCACCGGCGGGAGGGTCACAGGTGGTTTGACGACGGGAGGGAGGGTGACCGGAGGGAGGGTCACAGGCGGGTTTTTGACAATGGGAGGAAGGGTGACGGGCGGAAGTGTCACTGGCGGCAGGCCGATGGTAGGCGTGCCTTTAGCCTTGCGTGGGGGCTTAGAGCAGGAGCCACAGGCTAATGCTGCTGGAGTTGAGGAGATGCAAAGCATCAAGATTATCAAGAGAGCTGACATCTTGGACGTCTCCATGGCGCCCCAGATGCAAGGATGAATGAAGAGATGTGTAACTATAGTGAGGAGGCTGAAGTGTGGATGGTCTTTTATAAAGGATACAAAGAGAAGGAATGAGATCCAAGGGGAGAGAGGAGAGGGAGCCTAAAAACAGAGCACGTGAACACCTCAAGGCTGGAAGCAGAGCTGCCAAGCTTGCTGCTCGGCGTTATCTTGCAACATGCAGCGAAACGTGCCCATCCGCGTATTGCAGTGTTGTAAACTATTAGTTGGGAGCTTTAACATTTTCTTGCATGGCAGCTGGAGGATAATTTGGAGTCATCGTCGTGACAAAAGAGCTCGAGATCTGTCATTAGCTTTTCGGTATGTGGGGTTATTGGCTGAATGAAATGGAGGGGACCACTTAGAGAATCTTAGTGAAGTTAGCACAGATCAGTTATGTTTCAGATTAATCAGGACCTTGCAGTCAACTTGAGTGAAAAAAACATTGGTTTATGGTAAGACTTAACGATTGGGAAAGAATGGACATATTTTTCCATGCACATTCTTCATTATGATTAGAGAAGTCATCTCAAAAGGTAAGTAAATCGTTTACCTGTGGTTTCCTAAAAAAGAATCGCAACTCGATCTCAATAGCTTGATCATGTGATTGCAGTCTTAACTGGTATTTGTTTCCTATGTATCTTCCTTAATTTATAGTTCCCCTTTCCTTAATCTAAACAAACTGTTAGTTATTTCATATGTCAAAAATGTTAAAAAGGCATAACAGCCTGAGAAGATGATGCAAGCTTCACAATGTATATATCAGACAAGCTTGAATAGTATAATGGGGAAGGATCACAATGGTGTACTTTGATAATGCCCAGTCACGCAGAAGACGGTACGTAGGAATTGTAGCTCACATCACAAACTCATCACTTTGGACTTGCAAGTATCTATGATATGAATGTATAATGAATGTACTAAAATGGAAGCACTTGACTATCGGGTGCGCTAGCGATTGATATCTTCATAACCATGAGTTCCTTGCCAATACCGTCAACTGGGACTTGTCAAGAGACGAACTAGGCTCTCGTGAGTGACTAGCTAATAGTGAATGACATTTTTCATCATTTTGCGTACGCTCTTGTAAAAGCTCACGAGAATGAAACAATAACAAAATCCATGGCTGTACAAGGATTGACTTAAAGGTAGGACTGTCCAGTTGGAACATAAATCATGACCACTCGACGAATTGTGGCTCAAAATGTTGAAAGCAGTAAATCTGAGGATAGATGAGATGTGAACCGTAGAAATGATTGAGAAAGGAAAGCGGGATCTTCAGTCAAGTGACAGCAGGGAGAAGCTGGGCCTGTTTGTGCATGTGGGTAGCAGCAGGGAAAACGTCTGGCAACCAGAACCGACGAGGGAAAGAATCGGGTGGCTAGGATCAATTAGTCAGGCTCGTTTGTTATCGTTCTGCTGGCACTACGGAACTTTGTGGATCCGTCAGTAACTAAGGGTGCGGTGCTCACGAGAGTCGAGTCGAGTTTATACTCAGCTCGATTTTTAGAAATGTGGCTCGAGCTGGAGCTCGGCTCGAACTCTAATTTTTAAACTCGACTCGAGCTCGGCTCGAACTCTAATTCTTAAACTCGACTCGAGCTTGAGCTCGGTTCGAGATCGACACCGGTTGGCTTCAGCACTGTGAACCGCTCCCACTATTCGCTTTGTTTTCTTTACTCATTAGTTTAAAGCAGGTCTTCAAATTGGTGCATGTTTCATATTTATAGGGCATGTCATGACTCCTCCCCACGGACGGACGCACGTTGAAGGCTCCGGGGTCAGATGACCCCACAGAGTTTTGGGTTTTTTCACTACCCCCAATGGAAAATGGCAATTGGGTTGGATATTAAGTTTTGGGTTACAATGGACTGACCCCAGTGGAAAAATGGGCTGACCCCCTCAGTCTCTGACCAATCTCATAAAACCCAAACCCCTCCCCTCCCTAAAACTGACCATTTACATTTGTTCTTTTATTTTTCCGATTAACTTAATATTTGTTGACTATTTTTCTTAGCGTTGAGATACATCTTTTATAGAAATTATCGCAATTGAAAGTCAACAAGATATCAAATAGTATGCCTTTAACGCATAATGTACATTTAATTTTTTCTAGAGTAATTTATCATAATTACATTTCATTTTCATAGTTTTCCTATATATTTTAATTCAATACACCTTAGTCGTTGGCCTAGTTATTCATAGTTTTCTTATAATAATTTTTTTTTACATTCTTGACAAGGTTTCTTGCTACTTGCAATCCAAGCTAAGGTGAAGACTCTCCAACCAACGTTCTGCATAATATTTGATCCAAGAGCCAATTGCCCCCATGCAAGCGGCCAGAAGGCTGCCATCCTCTTCTCCGGCCTCTATCTCATTGCATTAGGCTTTGGAGACTTGAAGGCCGCTATGCCAACATTAGGCGCTGACTAATTTAATGAGAACGATCAGAAGGAGCGTAAATATATCTCTACATTCTTCACTTTCTATCTCTTTAGCATAGCCCTAGGGACTTCCTTGGGTGTCACAATCCTCGTCTGGCTTCAAAACAACAAGGGATAGGATATAGGCTTTGCCGTCTCATCACCCTTGTTGCTTCTCGGCCTAATGGGCTCTACCGGGTGCACCACCGTTTCAGACACGAACATTATAAACCATTTACCTTAAACAGACGGACACAGATGGCTCTGGATGCGGATGCATTCCGTTTGCAACCGCGTCCGCTCATATGCCAAACCACCAAAGCTGTCTGTGTCCATGATTGACAAATTTTTTATGTCCGTTTGGACAATAAAATAGACGAACAAACGGACACGGACATCTGGACGCCGTTTACACCCCTACTTATGACCCCATTGACAAAAATTCCTGCGTCCGCCCCTGCTCCTCCCCGCCTCACAGCTCAGATGTGGGACTAGAGAGACCCCGCATCCTCAACATGCACCAAATTGAAGACCATACACAACATGGTTGTACTGTCAACATGAATGCTTCAAATCGGTGGCCCCAGGTAGGGTCCACACCATTGGTATCTTTGTCAATGCACTATGATTTGCAAGCCTCGGGTGGTAATTCAGTGCACCCGGAGTGCCATCTGGATTTGTACGAATGTGACAAAAGCCATCGATCCCCTAAATTGATAGGAGAGGTATCAACGGTGGGCATAAATCCCATGTTGCATGCTAGGCACATGGTTGTACCGTCAATTCTCAGTTCACATTGGTCTTTAAAATGATATTTGTTGCATGCTCCAAGTCAATGTTGAACCGTGTTTTTCTTTTTTAATTAAGCATAAGGTGACAAGATTTGAAACATGACGACACTTGTATACATTGTTCAAAAAATAGATAAATACCTTCCCTTTATAATTTGCTTAAAAGAATAGATATATAGGAGAGTTTATCACTCAAAAATGGATAGATACATAGAATAATTAATCACAAGAATAGGACCCTGTAACAGAAATAATTGTTGCACTAAATAACTCACCACAATAAGTGGCAATGGAACATGTAAAATTGTGGATAAAAATGTTTTAGGCAAGAAAGCAGGGCTCTTTAGGCAAGAGCATTTTAAACCTTGTGATAGAAGAAGATGGGTTTTTTCGGGGCTTGCATCATCCTCAACTGAGCTTGATTGAGCTTATAAAAAAATGGGAGCCTATTATCTACTAGA
This sequence comes from Houttuynia cordata, assembly GCA_039654745.1. Taxonomy (NCBI): domain Eukaryota; kingdom Viridiplantae; phylum Streptophyta; class Magnoliopsida; order Piperales; family Saururaceae; genus Houttuynia; species Houttuynia cordata. The sequence continues at coordinate 3,910,495 of CM077513.1, read as the reverse complement.
AACTTTGATGGAAAAAAGCAAGGAATTCATGTCTTCTAGTAAAAGGCAGGATGGTGGATTCTCAAAACAGATTTGAAGCAATTTTTCTTGTTGGCTTTATCAAAAGTAAACATAGTACCTCCATCTTCCAACAGTATGTATGATGGATATCATGCAATATTAATTTAGCACATAACATTAAACACTTTAACTTACCCAATTGCCGTTGCATTATAATGGAAATCACAAGAAAATTTTATGAACCATATATCACATTCAGGCACCGGGTACTTCTGAAGTATGTCGACGACACCCTACAATGGACCACACCACTCCCTTTGTTATTTAATTTTGAAAAATATCACATGACCAATAGTTAAGATTTATTTTGAGTCAAAACAAATGAGATCAATAAATTGCTTATTATAGATGCAAAATGAAAAATTTGAGTTCAATAAATTTACCTCTCCAGGACTCAGTTCTTTCATTTTTTGCTCCCACAATACGGTCTCATTGTCTACACTCTGTTATCCAAAATGAATGAGATCCATGTCACCTTATTGTTTATCTCTACTGAATAAGGACATATAAGTTTGTAATGACTCTGTTATCCATACCACAACTCGCAATGCGATAGATGTCAGATGGATGGAAGTCCAGTAAAAACAGAATCATACTTCCCAACTTAAAATCATTCTATTTTGCTCCTTCACTGGCACGAAGCATTCAGTATTAAGAAAATAAATTGTACAACCTATGGTCGTATTAACAACACTTAAAACTTCATTCCTATGACCACATGCTCCAGCAAATATCAAAATGCAAAACCCAGTATGCACATTCCACAATCGAACCGACTGATCTACACATGAAATATGTATTTTATTATCTCATAAACTTATATTTATGATAGTGTTTGATTTGAATTAATGCTACTTTAATATAGTTTTTAGTTTTGTAGGAAACAAGAGTAAGATACAAAAATGAGATGAAAAGGGACTTTAATAACTAAATCATCATAACTTCGTGTTCATATCTCTGATTAGACTGATTCAAGCCTCACGTTAAAGCAAGAAGTCAGCTTTCCAACACCACCGACCACGCGCAAATCGGAGTTTGGAGCAGAAAATTATAATCATTTGAATATTGTGAACAGTACTTACGATCGATCGGTATTCATACGCGATCGATCGCCAGAGCTAAGAACAGTGCTATCGAAGAAAATGATCGATCGGCCATCAAAATGATTGATCGTATCTACTGGAGTTTTTGATTCGCACATTACAGTAAACACGATCGATGGGTATAAAAGTGATCGATCGGCAATGGAGATGAAACAGACGATCGGCGCGACACCATTGAATTTAACGAAGTAAAGTGATCGATCACATCAATCGGCTATATGGAGCGATCGATCGGTTTGTGCAGCAAAACTGAAATAAGACCTGTTTCGACTCGGATTTGGAAGGGGACTTCGTGGTTTCTCTTCAAACATATAAATAGGCCTTAAGGTAGAATGTTTTGGGCTATCTTGGAGATCACTTTTGAGCTATATTGGAGACTAGAGAGGAGCAAGAGAAGGAGTCTTTTGGAGCAAAGAAGAAGAAAGATTCATGACGATGGATCTACATAAACAGGCTTCTTTTTTCTTTCTTTTTATGTCTAATTAAACTTTTATTCAAGGCTAGATGAAGCCCTAGATGTGTATTGCTACTCTTGATAGTTTAATTTTATACAAATCATTCATGCTTAATGATATTTCATGAGTTTCTTTTGAGTGCTTGACCATAGACTTGATTGATATGAATGAAATTAGATCTTTTTAATTCCTGTGCCTAGCTAAAAGTAGGCTGGTGATAATTCTATGCCCGACGAAGGATAGGATCATTAGCCCAAATGATAATTCTATGCCCGACCAAGGATAGAATTAGCTACAATAATTTATAATGGATGAACTCTCATGTCTGACCAAGAACGTGAGTGGATTCATTGTGATTTATGTGTCTGACCATGAACACAAGTTACCATATCATATTAACTTATGTTTAATAATAATTGAGAGTAGTAATTACATGTCTAGTGGTGGATTCTCTGCCTTGATATTCTCTATATTGATTGAATCCCAGTAATTTAGTTAAAAGTTCATTACTTTCTTAGTTTAGAATCAACACTGCTACTTTCTTTTGAATTTAGTAAAATATTAATCTGTCTCTGAGGTTCGACAACCCTTCAATACTCGCCGTAGTACAATTACCTTGTGCACTTGCAAAGGTTTTATATTTAAACGATCACCGACTCATCCTATTTACAGATACAGAGATGTCGCATCATTCATTCACTAAAAACATGATCATAGCATTAATCATAAGACCAATATATTCCAATAAGCACTCACTGATTTACCTTACTTGTAGATACTATCAGAGAAGGCTTCAAAGCCTGTGTCTTGATCTCGTTTATTGACTCTCCATGGCCAACAAAACTCTACACATTTAGAAAAAAAAATGAGATGAACAAAGAAGGATATGCTTTCCTTACTTCCAAAAAGACCAGTCTTTTACATTCACAAATGTCTAGCAAGAGAGCATATCAAAAGATGAACAAAATATAACCTTATGAATCTTCTCAGAGCTGGTATCAATGACGCGGATGATGCCATTCATACCACCTGCAACATGTAAACTATATTCTCTGTTTGGAACTTTAAGTTTCAACCGTAGTCCCTGTCAAGAGATATGTCCTGAGGTCCAATCCCGAAGCAGTGGAATGAAGGGTGTGTAATAAAACAGAACAATGTTATCCAGTTTGATCTTAAGTATAATTGTTACCTTTAGCCCATCTTCATGGAAGCCATAGCCTGCATGGGATTTTAGGAAAATTAAGTACAACACTCAAAGATTAGAAAGAGGGGTATCTAGTTTCATGCAGCAAAGACTAATACCTGTGAAGCTATTTTACATTCAACAAAAAAAAAGATTACTATTTTAGAAGCTGTCTTTGAGCTGTGATTGAGAGAAATACCTGTGAAGAGGAGGAGTCGAGCAGGCCTCGTTATCGTCGGACAGAGCCTCGGTTGTGAAGAGGACGAGGTAGCTAATCGGAGAGGAGGATGACTGGATGAGAGACTGAACGGCCGAGGTTGAGCGGCCATCGGAGAGGAGAACGACTTTCGAGTGCCCGGGCTGAGCGGCCGTCGGAGAGGAGAACGAGACAATGGGCTGAGCGGCGGGGCTGAGTGGTTGTCGGAGACGAGAACGTCTGTCGATGGCTGAGCGGCGGGTCTTAGAGAGGAGAACGAAAGGAAGGGGCTGAGCCCACTGAGTCGAGTTGAGTTATTCCGATTCGAAAGGGTTTTGTATCAGCCCACCGAGTCGATCGAGTTATTCTAAGTCGAGTCAACTCGAGCTTATCGAGTCGAGCTGTTTTGAATTGAGTCGAGTCGAGTTCTAAAGTGGCTCGAGCTTGAGTCGAGCTGGGATTGAATCGAGCCAAAAGTCGAGTCGAGCCGAGTTGAGCCGGAAAAATTCGCGAGCTGACTCGGCATGTGAGCAGGCTTATCCGTCACTGCGACATACGATTGAGTGAGTTGGGATCATCTGTTTCTCTCTTTCCTCCCCTGCTTTGCACTGCAACATACGATTGAGTTGCTGACCAGTAATAGAGGGAGAAGGGATTCAATATCGAGTACATGATGTTAAGTAATGGAGTCAAATCTAGAGTTTTAAGGAGCATTAGTGATAGACCAGACTACATTGGCGGACTACTGCATACATGTTTGACGGCGGTGTTGATAATTTGCATATGAGCGGTGTATCACTAGGAGCTTGTGGTAGACCAGAAGACTTGCTGGAAGTTACTCTTGTAGACCGGACTCTTGGAGCAGTCTACCAGACATGCTACTAGAGGAAGCTTCGGAAGACAAGGGACTCAGTGGTAGATCAGACGTATATAGTGGTCTAATGGAAGATCATCTGGAGGCTATGACAAAGGGAGCGGTAGACCACAAGGAGCTAGAGGATCTATCCAACATTACGACAATGGCTTCTAAGTTGCATTTTGACACAGTATTCCATTCATAATTCATGTCTAAGTTATATCACGACTCTAATAGGTATTTAAGGACTCCAAAAAAGTTCTTAGGGTTTAATGCTAAGCTTTCAAAGAGAGGATATATCAAAGTTTAGTGAGAGATTTATAATAAGGGAATTGGGGTGATTTTGTGACACAAAACCACATGAATTCACTATATTAGCTTGATTAACAAAATTTGCTATTTGTTATGGAGTGGAGTAAGACGAGAAGAAGTCGAACTATAATAATCTTTCATCTCTTTTGTTCCAAGTTTATAGTTGTTTGTTTGGCTAATTATTTCATATCAGGGTTCTGATAGTAAAGTACTTGTTATAGTTACTAGTCAAGATGGATTCTCTATACCCCTTGAATCCCAAAACCTGAGGTTATGTGGTTGTAGAGAGGACGAAATTCAATGGTAGTCAATCTACTTCTATCAATTTCCTATTCAGTAATATTGTAAGATTAATACATGAGTACGTCTTCATCATCCTGGATACAAAAGACGTTGCTTATCATCGACCTTTCTTTAGCCAACAGAATTATAGAACTTCTAGAATACTAGCTAGATCTATTCCATGCTCAAAGTCCTCCCGCGGTCATGATGAACTTGGGCTTCTAGTAATGTAGGGTGAGTACATATGGAGCCTCTCATGCATAGGGATGCCATATATATATATATATATATATATATATATATATATATATATATATATATATATATATATGGAAAAGTTTAAATGAGATCACTCTCATATAGCTTATATAAGGCCAATTCAATTTTATAGCAGCTATAATGAACTCACCTACCAACTGATTTGATACCCGCCCTCGGATAGGAATCTAACGACCCAAAAGATTGATCTCATGCTCCGTATATGAGAACGATCTCATGTAAACCGTTCTTATATATATATATATATGGGAAAAGTTTAAATGGGATCTCTCTCATATAGCTTATATGAGGGCAATTTAATTTGTAGTCGTTAGATTTTGATCTAACGGTTAGAAATAGCTATAATGAACTCACCTACCGCTGATTTGACACTTTCACCTACCCACTGATTTAATACCCACCATTGGATCGAAATCTAACAAACGAAAAGATTGGCCTCATATGAGAACGATCTCATGTAAACTATTCTATCTCTCTCTCTATATATATATATTTATATATGGGAAAATTTTTAATGAGATCGCTCTCATATATCTTATATTAGGCCAATTCCATTCGTAGCCGTTGGATCTTGATCTGACTACTACAAACAGCTACATGGAACTCACCTACCCCCTGATGTGATATATTCACCTACCCACTGATTTGATATCCACCATCAGATCGGAATCCAATGGCCCAAAAGATTGGCCTCATGCTCTTTATATGAGAGCGATCTCATGTAAACCGTCTTCTCTTTCTTTCTCTCTCTCTATATATATATACCTAAATCCTAAATCCTTTCCTCTTTCCTTCAAAATCAAATACTCCAGCCGTCTAGCCTTGTCTCCACCTAACCCCCCCTTCATGCACTTTCGTCCGCTCGCATCTCCAGTCAAATCCCTCCTCCGTCGCGTCCCGTTCAGCCCCTCCTCTGCCCATCCCCGCCCCTTTGTGCACCCTCCTCCGCCCACATCTCCTGTCGAACCCCTCCTCTGCCTAGCCCAGCCTCCACCCAGCTCTACCTCCCTTCGAGCCCCTCCTCTACCCACATCTCCCGATGAACCCCTCTTTTGCCCTCCTCACAATGCCCATCTTCCTCTTCCATTGCCGACAGTAGACGATTCCAAAAAAGCCCACCCAACCACCATCGGCAATGAAGAGATGGGCGAGAGAGGGACAATGAGGGATGTGCAATCCAAGGCCGACGTCGCTTCCACTCTTTGGGATGGCACACCCTTCATCCTCCACTTTTGGCCCTCGTGGTGCGACGTGTCCAAGCAGACGGTCAGCGTCTTCTCCCACCTTACCATCGATTCCTCCACGACACCTTCTTCCAGGTCTCTCTCGACTCTCTTTTTACTTCTTTTGATTACTTTATTAGACTATCTTCCAACTAGGACGTTGTAAATTTTGTATAAATGGATGAACTTTAGCTTTTTTTATGTTAGACTGCTTTTGAGTTTGTTAGTTTCGTTTTTAAACCATTTTTGGGTGTTTGCACAATGTTATTTTTTTATTTGAGCCATGTTCTTACTTGTAGTTCTTCAGTTGTATTATCTTCACTTTTGACTTTTCGTTTTAGTTGAGGATTAAGTGGTTTAGAAATTGGGTTATTTGGTTGATGGATATATTGTAAAGATGGTATTTTATTCACAGTTGAAAAAGAATCAAAATGCATTGGTTTTTTAATAAAAAACAAATAAAGCGGGGTTGGGTGGGGTGGGGCATGCAGTTCTGGGTTTTAAATTCTGGTACCAGGGCAGTCTGGCAGGTCTTGGGTGGTTTTGGGTTTGAAGATTTAAAATAGTTTCTGGCCAAGTTTACCAAAACCCGGCCCAAACTGATCGTTTAAATATAAAACCTTGCAAGTGCATAAGGCAATTGTACTACAACGAGTATAAAAGGGTTGTCGAACCTCAGGGATGGATGAATGATTTACCAAATTCAATTGAAAGAAAGTTTGTTTTAATTAATCTAGAGAAAGCAATAAAATTTAACTACTTTAAAATGGATTTTAATTAATATGGAGAAGATACAAAGACAAAGAATTCACCACTAGACATGAAATTACTACTCTCAATTATTATTACGCTCAAATTGACATGATACGGTAACTTGTGTTCATGGTCAGACACACAAATCACAATGAATTCACTCACGTTCTTGGTTGGACACGAGAGTTCATTCACTATAAATTATTATAGCTAATTCTATCCTTGGTCGGGGCATAGAATTAACACCAGCCTACTTTTAGCTAAGCATAGGAAATAAAAGATCTAATTTCATGCATATCAATCAAGTCTATGGTCAAGCACTCAAAAGAAACTCATGTAATAGCATTAAGTGTAATCATATCAACTGTATTAAATGAAATAATCAAGAGTAATAAAACAAATCTAGGGCTTCATCTACGCCTTGGAAGCGAATTTAGCCGGCCATCGGACGAGGAGAATGCTGCTGATTTGTCGGCGTCATTTTGCACTATTCACCAAAAAATACTGTTTACAGGAGCACTGTAGCAAATTACTGTTCACAGAATACTGTTCATGCACTATTCATCGTCTTCCTCATTTAGCCGCGCACTGTAGCAAACAGTGCAATTCACTGTAGCATATATGGAATTCAGTCCAAAACGGCTCCTTTCTTCCCTCCTCCTCTCCTCCGGCCACTCCTTCCTCTTCCCCCTCCTTTTCCAGCGTAGCACCACCGGAATCTGGCCGGAAGTCGTCTCTTTTTCTCTCTATTTTCTCTATTTTTTTCCTCTGTTTTTCGGCTGGGCGTCCTCTCTCAGCTCTCTGAAGTGCCGTTCTATTTTTATAGACGATTCAGAGTCCAAGTCCTAATTGAATCGTAATTGAATCGACCCAAATCCGCGTCCCAATTGAAAATGAAATCAACTTTCTAATTTGAATAGGAATCAATCTCTGTTTTCCCGATTAAGCACAAGTTACTATTTTTCGATCGTCAAGCTTCGCCTCTCCTCCGTCCATTGTCGTCGCCGTCCTGCTTCCGCCGTCGCCGTCGCTCCACGGATCCAGCTCTACTGGCACTCGCCCATAGCTCCTTCGCCCGCCTCTGTTCTGAATGGCCCAAGCTTTGGCTCGGGTCTTTCTGATTTTCCTTTTTTTTTTTAAACTGAACCAAACCAGAACGGAACTAAACCGGTCTATTCTTTTATTTCTTTATTAGGCAAAAAACCCGTCATATTGCTATCGCGCGTCCAATCTCGTCTTTGACGGTCTTTTTATTTTCTCCACTTAAAACCAACACCCGTCGTAACGATGAGGTTACGAACGTTAACTCATTTGAAAATGATCATAACTATCATTTACAAATCTTCAAATGATCATAACTTTTCGCTCAGAACTCCGAATTGCGCACAGTTTATGGTGTTGGAACGCTGACTTCTTCAACTTTAACATGAAGCTTAAATCAGTCTAATTAGAGATATGCGCACGAAGTTATAAAGATTCAACCATTTGAGTCGCGTTTCACCCTATTTCTGCGTCTTGCTCTTGTTTTCTACAAAAACCAAAAACTATATTAAAGTAGTAGTAATTCTAATCAAACACTAGCATAAACATAAGTTTAGAAGATAATAAAATGCATATTTCATGTGTAGATCACAAAGCCGCCCCCGGTGGCATCCATACTCATGCATGGGTAGAGGTTGCCAAAAAAAATCTCATATAATTACTGTGCTATAATTACAAATAAAAATCTTGACTACATTTACCTGATCATATTTCAATGTTTGTATCAAAATTAGAACAAAATATGCACTATTCCATATTAAGTGTCCCATTTGGTTTTTCAAAATCAATTGGTTAGTTGATTTTATAAACCAGATAGGACAGATGGCGTGGAGGGAGTAATGAGTATATACTACTCACCCAGTTCCAAAATAGTGTGTACATTTGGAAATTATCTTTGTTCTATATTATTGTGTACATTTGGCTTACTCACGTGACTTGTCCCTCCTTTTTTTTCTCTTCTTTCTTCTCCATCAAGAAGCTAAAAAATCAGAGGTGACTCTGCCTTCACCAGCTGCAATTGTCGCTACCAATAATTCAGCCGAGACAGGGGAGGCAAAGAAGAAGAAGACGACCAACATGGAGAAGTTGCTGACAGTGGAAGTGGGAGTGAAGATGCGAGGAAATTCGGCGGTGAGCAAAGTGGAAATGCGATCCATCGCCTCGTCTCTGTCGGATTGAATCAGCAAAATCAAAAAGTTGAGATTTTGGGGGAAAATGGCGTACGAGTAGATTCAGACATGGACATTCTCGGTGCTGATTTAAGAACGAGGTGAAGATAGTGAGGAGGCCCTCAAACGTATTCTGTATGAGGGTGAGGGTGGCGGGGGTCGAGGTATTGTTGGATCTAGCGGGGGGACTGGTCAACGGCGCAGAGCGGAGGGCAGAGAAGATGTCGTTGATGGAGGAAGGATTGAGGCCGCCAGTGAGGGTGAGGATGTAGACGCCGCCAACGTACTCGAGGATGTAGGATGGCCACTTCCCTACCGGGATACTCCTCTTCTTCCCCTCATGCTCCTCCTTCTCTACCATCTCTCTCTCTCTCTCTCTCTCTCTCTCCCTCACTATTATAGATCTTGGGGTTGTGGGTAAGTTAGCAACACGGTCAGGTGAGTTTCTTGTGGTCTCCACGGTCCAATAATACACATTATTTCGGAACGGAGGGAGTAATACATAGGACAAGGCTATGTGTAATAAGCGTTTATTATTCCCTTGTTTAAAGTTCCGAGCCACTAGAATTGAGCCAAATTGGGCTATTACTACATAACCAATTTTTTCCCAAATTGGAAAATTAACAAACTCTGCCTTCTGCACCACAGTCTTTCCAAACCTTGAACATTTTTCCTTCACTGCCGACACCATAAATTTTTGTTCACTCGTGCAGGGAAAAGCACTCATCAGTGATGTTGGCATCGGGACCAACGCCAATGACGAAAACATCTTTTTCTAAGAAAGAAAGAACATGTTGATGACAGTTGAATTTTTTTCGTATTACCTGGCGCCAATTATAGTTTTCTCATATTACCTAGTTTTTCCCGTGAAATCTCATATGACCTGGAATCAGCACCTAAAATACCAGAAATGCCCTTCTTTTATATTTTTTATGCCTTTTATATCCGAAATGCTTCGTTCTTCCAAAAATTACCAATTTACGGGAGCATCAAGTTGGGGAAGAAGACATTCCAGCAAAGGTCCGCCCATCATCATGGTTCAAACTACCGCCGGCGCCGTCCAACCTAAAAAAAAATAAAACTTTATGCCAAAAAACTCTAAAAATAACGGGAAAGACGAGAAAAATAAAGGAATTTTAATGTAAGAGCAGTGGAGAAGCCCTCCCTACTACAAAAATTAAGATCTACATGTAAAGAAACACATATAAAGGTCACCCATTTGTGTTCGATCGCTCCTCGACATGAAATAAGAGGATAAAAATGGGCAAAAACGTGAAATACTCGCCGACGATTGACCTAATGAGGTGGAAGAGGAGGAAAAATGATGAAGAATGCAAAAAAAAGGGGAAAAAACGGATAAAAAATGAGCGAGTTATGACATTTTGAAGATTGTCATTTTATCGTGTAGGATATACACGACTTGGGTATTTATCGTGTATACGACATACACGATAAATATCAAAGTCGTGTATATCTTACACAATAAAATTACAATCTTCAAAATATCATAACTTGCTCATTTTTCATCCATTTTTGCCCTTTTTTTGCGTTCTTCCTCATTTTTCCTCCTCTTCCACCTCATTAAGATATAGTAGGTTGAGAAAAGAAGAAAAAATAAGAAGAAAGAAGAAAGTAAAAGTATTCCTACGTTCGGAGCTTCGCCGCACCACCCACACTAAAAAAAACTATGATCAAGAGATTTTGATGTAAAAGCAGCGGGGAAGCCCACCCAACTATAAAAATTGAGATCTAAATGTAAAGAAATACATATAAAGGTCACTCATCGGTGTTCGACCGCTCCTTGACATGAAATAAGAGGATAAAAATGGGCAAAAGCGTGAAATACTCGCCGGCGAGCGACAATTCAATTTATATATCTTTCTATGATCTTAATTAGGTGAAAGAGGAGGAAAAATGAGGAAGAACGCAAAAAAAGGGCAAAAACGGATGAAAAATGAGCAAGTTATGACATTTTAAAAATTGCCCATTTATCGTGCAGGATATACACGACTTGGGTATTTATCGTGTATGCGACATACACGATAAATACCCAAATACACGATAAATACCCAAGTCGTGTATATCCTACACGATAAAATGACAATATTCAAAATGTCATAACTTGCTCATTTTTTATCCGTTTTTACCTATTTTTTTTGCGTTCTTTCTCATTTTTTCTCCTCTTCCACCTCATTAAGATATAGTAGGTTGAAAAAAGAATAAAAAATAAGAAGAAAGAAGAAAGTAAAAGCATTCCCACGTTCGGAGCTTCGCCGCACCACCCACTGATGTGCTCAAAATTATGTTAATTTAAGATGCCTTGAACTCCATGTTTGTTATGTTATTTTATAGTTAGTTAAAGGCTAGGTAGAATTTTAGGCAAAATGGGTATTTGTTAAGTTAAGACATTAACTTGTGACATTTAATTCTATTTGGGCTTTAAATGTGCAGAAATAAATTAGCCATAACTATTTTTATATCCATGGATCTAGTGTGGTGAATTTGATATCAACTTATGTAAGCCCATTGTGTGTTGTAGGTAATTCTTTGATAGGCCGACCTGTTAATCTTGAAGCTTTAAAGCCCGTACTTAAAAGATTGTGAAGATCTGCTGGAGGCAATCATTGGCAATCAACTATGAGCTAATCAAGGCAACCAATGGCAATCAATTATGAGCTAATCAAGGCAATCAATGGCAATCAATTATGAGATGATCAAGGCAATCAATGGCAATCAATTATGAGCTAATCAAGGCAATCATTGACAATCAATTATGAGCTAATCAAGGCAATCAATGACAATCAACTATGAGATAATTCTGACCATCAAGAAATGACCATGAAGAGCTGTGATTGGAAGAAGAAAAGGCAACATTCTTTGATTGAAAGCTGAC